>WAAF01009329.1:271300-410422 GCA_013400475.1 Tricholaema leucomelas | reverse complement strand
GCTGGACTCAATCCCCTCACCCAGATCATTAACAAAGACATTGAACAGGACTGGGCCCAGACTGATCCCTGGGGAACACCACTAGTGATTGGCTGCTAACCACTCTCTGGCCTCAGCCTTCCAGCCAGTTCTTTACCCATATCAGAGTGAATCTGTCCAAGCCACAAGCTGCCAGCTTTGCTAGGAGCTTGTTGTGGTAGACAGTATCAGAAGCTTTGCTGAAGTCTAGGTAGACTCCATCCACAGCCTTCCCCACATTCACCACGTGGGTAACCTGATCATAAAAGGAGATCAGGTTGACCAGGCAGATCCTGCCTATCCTAAACCCATGCTGGCTGGGCCTGATCCCTTGGCCATCCTGTAGATGCTTTGTGATGGCACTCAAGATGACCTGTTCCATGACCTTTCCTGACACTGAGATCAGGCTGACAGGTCTGTAATTTTCCGGTTTCTCTTTCCAGCCCTTCTTGTGGACGGGCATCACATTGGCCAGCTTCCAGTCTTTGAGGACCTCTCCAGTGAGCCAGGACTGTTGATAAATGATGGGGAGCATCCTGGCCAGCTCATCTGCCAGCTCTCTCAGCACCCTAGGATGGAACCCATCCGGTCCCATGGACTTGTGAATCGAAGTGGCTCAGCAGGTCCCTTACTGCTTCATCATGGATTACAGGGCAACTATACTGGTCCCTGACTTCATCTGCCACCTAAGGAGGCCAGCTGTCCTGGAGACAACCTATTCTACTGTTGGAGATTGAGGCAAGAAGGTGTTAAGTCCCTCTGCCTTTTCCTCATCTTGTGTCACTATATTCCCCTCTCTATCTAGTAAGGAGTGGAGGTTGTCCTTGCCCCTTCTCTTGCCATTAATATATTTATAGAAACATTTTTTATTCTCCTTACCAGTAGTGGCAGCCTAAGTTCTAAATGGGCTTTTGCCTCTCTAATTTTTTTCCTACAAGACCTAGCAACATCCTTGAACTCTTCCTGGGATAGCTCCCCTTTTTTCTAAAGGTGATACACTCTCTTTTTTATCTTTAATTCCTTTAGCAGCTCCTCTCCCATCCAGTCTGGCTGCCTCCCTCCTCTGCTCATCTTCCAGCACACTGGCACAGCTGCTCCTGCGCCTTCAAGAGTTCTTTCATGAAGTAGTTCCAACCTTCTTGGAGCCCTTTGTTTTTAAGGGCTGTTTCCCAAGGAACTTTCCAAGTCAGTTCCTTAAATAAGTCAAAGTCTGTCTTTCAGAAGTCCGGTATGGAGGTTTTGTTGATGCCCTTCTTGATTTCACTGTATACTGAAAACCCTGTAATTTCATGGGCACTGGACCCCAGAGAGCCTCCAACCTGCTTTTGCTCCGGTAAGATCTTGCAGCTCTGGAGCTCTCAATATAGGAAAGATGTGGACCTGATGGAGCAGGTCCAGAAGAGGATCACAAAAATGATCAGGGGGGTTGGAATACTTCTGCTATGAAGACAGGCTGTGGGAGGTCGGGCTGTTCCCAACTCCCACAGGACTGGGAGAGAAGGCTCCAGGGAGATCTAATAAAGACCTTCCAGTACCTGAAGGGAGTGTACAAGAAGGATAGAGGGAGACTGTTTAGAAAGGCCTACAGTGACAGGATGAGAAGCAATGGTTTCAAACCAGAGAGGAGCAGATTTAGATTGGATGTTAGGAAAAAGTTCTTTACCATGAGGGTAGTGGAAGATTGGAACAGGTTGCCCAGGGAGGTAGTTGAGGTCCTATCCCTAGAAATACTCAAGGTCAGGCTCAAAAAGTCTCTAGGCAACCTGATCTAGCTGATCTTGCTTACTGCAGAGGGCACTGGACTAGACAACCTTTGGAGGTCCCTTTCAACCCAAACCATTCTATGATTTTATGATGTAAGCATTGTTTTCTTTAATTCTTTGCAGTTAGAGTTGCCCTAGCTAGCTTTAATGACTTTTAACAACAATTAGGAGAAATACAGTAAAAATCACTTTTTAGTTTTTGTAACTGCTTTTCCTTCCTCTTACTCTGCTTATTCTTCCCCCCCCACCCCAGCCCCCGCCTTCCATTTGTAAAACAAGACTGAGGATACCAAAGAGTCCTTCAGGTACAAAGAGTGGTCAAGTATGATCTTTAATATTGTGCAATCAATTATTCATCAAATTGTGATGGGTTTTTATATAAAAGGAAACCATGTGCTTTCTTGCTACTTAATTGGAATTCATTTTTTCAAAGTCTGAAGTTAAAAAAAAGGTCAGTTTAAGACACCAGAAGTTTGCTTACAGTTTAGAGCAGCTTTACAGCACAAAAATGTTCCAAGGCTCAGCAGGAAAGCAAACATAAACTGATCTGAAAGCCACCTGCCCAGAACAATATTTATGCCATTGGGAAGTGAAATCTCATTGTCCTCCCTTACCCATTTTCAAGTCAGTCATAGTAATTTGTATAAAATTCAGAAATGTCAAAAATAAAGACCCAAAATCAGATCTCTAGCATTCTCTCATAAGGTCAGCATCTTTCCAGAGGGTGAAAGGTTGTATCAAAACACTAAGACATATAAGGTAAACCAGAAATCTGTCTAGCCCAATACCAATCTTCAGCCACTAGACAGGCACGAATGTCCTAGGAAGAGAGAAAAAGTCAGGGCCAGCATACCATGACACTTTGCCAGAACACTCTCCCAGTCTCAAACAACTTGTCATAAAACTTGCTTTATGTCTGATAAGGGTGGAAACAAAATACCAGGATTCATAGAAAACGTTCCTTCCAATAACAGAATCAAGCAAAACCCCACAAGAACAGATACTCTTAAAACCAACCAAACAAACATATTTTCTGTAACAACTAAAAGGCAGCAGAGGTCAGAAAACCCCTAGTGTAAAGCCCTCAAGTGAGAGAATACCACATGTGCTTCTTGGTTTAATGCAGGATCTATATATAGAAGAGAGTGGGAGAATCAAAACATAGTAACACTTAGAGATATTACATGCAAAAAATATCCTCCTTCCACCTCAAATAATGCAGCTGACTTGGTGTCAATTATAACTGTGTCTGAACATTGAGCTTTCACTAATGTAATGTTATAACAATATATTGCTAGGTGCTAGAAAGAAAAGAAGCAGTGAACATTTCCAACTACCGGGATTAAAAAGCCCGGATGATACGCACTGGAACTTTGAGGAAAGACTCAGCAGCTTTTCCTTACACAACATATAGGGTGAAACCCTTCTCGTTAGGCAGAATTTCCCTGCTCTCCCTAACAAAAATAGGCAAGCACCTGCAAATGCTGATAGGTGTTAAGCGAGAGTATTTCACTGAAAGCACTGCCTCGGGATGGGCTACAAAGCACTCCTGAAACAATGTGACTCATCGAGTACCTCAAAGGGACCCTGTTTTGAGTCTGTCTACAGCTAAAAACTTTCTCTACCACGGATTTTTTTTTTTTTAATTTATTTTAAATACAACTTTTAAAAGGCATTGCAGAGCATCATGTCTCATGCAGCTGAAGAGAGAATGGAAGGAAACATACCCTAAACTACAGCACTACAGAGGAAAATAGAAGGCAAAATGAGCATTGGACTACATGACTTTTAAAGGTAAATCTTGCAGATTAGCGTTATAGGTTGGACTTGGTGATCCTGAGGGTCTTTTCCAACCTGGATGTTTCTGTGATTCTGTGAAAATAGTACTGCTCAGTTTTAATTACTTCATTATTTCCATTAATAAAGGCACTGAATTTTTCCACTGCCTGCTGAAAACAGGAGACAGAACGGATACTAAACTTGTATTTAAGAAAATCAAATACAAAGAAACTAGCATGCAACTGACAGCTTCACATCCCAGAAGGGCATAATTAATCAAGAAAGACTTACAAGTTGTAGTACTACCAACTATACCAATACTCTGGAGAGGTGCAATTTGCATCCTGCTAGCCAGACTGCTGTGATGCCTCATGTGCAGATGGACCATGCACAGAACAACCCACTCGGGTGCTCCAGAGCTGCTCAGCCTCAAGGCTGTAAGTGTTCCCATGCTGATGGATGCTGTGAATATCTGAGAGAGGGAAAGTGCTGTCTCACATGCTCAGCTGTGAATTTGTGATCTCACTGGTGCCACAGACACCACAGAGGCCACCAGAACGCTTCTGTTTGTGATGTTTGCTTGGGGCACAGCAGAGAAGAAAGCAAAGAACAAGATGAGAATGGTGGGATGAAATACCTTTATTAACATTCTGAAATTAATCTTAATTCAATACTTCTTTGAGATTATACACATTATGTCTGCCTGCTTCTAAACACAGCACATCTTTCCAACAGATACAGGTTTTGTATTTAATAAGTACCACTAAGACTGCAGAATAAGAACACTCATCTGCCACTAAACTCCACCTTTTCTCCTCATGTTTGTCCAGCACAGCCCTTTGCAGTCACCCATCTAAGGCCAGGAGAATGAACTGGCTCAGAAATGCTAGGGTGCTGTTTCCACAAACTCCAAAAACTGAAAATGAAAGGCATTTATTGCAATATGCATTAAGACAGTGGACTGTTCTGTTTTGCTCAGGATCCTTATGTGACTTCATTCACAGCAGGCACAGTGACCTAAACTGCAGCTAATAAGGCAGAGAGATGCTCACCCTTCAACACGTGAGCTGCTGCCACTAGGTTATGTGCTGAAGAGCACGCTTCCATCTGGATCCAGGCAGAAACACTAAGGTGACTGATACAGCTTGAATCAACACAAAATCTCATGAAGAATGTAATAAAGGAGATCAAAAAATCAGAGGGAACTCCTATAGAATATGGTTCAGAAGTAAACACTGTTGTGAAAATATTACTTTCAAAACAGACCAACAAAAAGTCTGGCAATGATGAAGTGTGGATAAAAGAGTATTTATAAGTCATAAAATGTTAACTATCCTTTCAGAATTATTTCTAAAAACATATTTATATTTGGCAACAACATGACTTTTAAGCTTGAAAATGTGATCAGTCATTTCACAGATTGTTGTTTTTTTTCTTGTAAACATTCTGTGACTTCCAAAATACAGATGAATTATTTTTTAAAATCTGAAACAAACAACAAACCCAAACTCAAAGGGAAATTAACAGTAAAAGCTGTTACCCATTTCACTGGCATTAGTATTCCTGTAGAAGCCATCTCAATAGAGTGAAAATAATCCCCAGGGATTATTTTTCAAAAGACATGAACAGTGATTTCAGTTGCATTTCTCAACACTATGAGACATGACATGATAGAAACATACACAGTGAAGCACCTCATCTCTGGGAGATGATAATGTCAAATTTCAGGTATCACAATGCAAGAGAAAGAAAATTTCATTTCTTTGTACGCTGTTTTCCTTCCAATAAATTTCTTCTACTTTCAAGTATGAAAATAAATTTGTACTCATGAACATTGTCTTGTGTTCTTAATGTAATTCTCCTCTACAGTAATAGAGCACATTACTGTACATATTTACTGAGGTGATAACAAAGTTAAGATGATCCTAGTTTTAAAAATATATGCACACCTTTTACTATTTTAAAATAATAACATCCCTATTCTTTTGCTGTTCCAGCCTTCCTGCTTCCATACAAAAAGTATTTTTCTGTTATATAAATTGTACCCAAGATAGAAATCTGCTTTGTTACTTTCTTTGATTTACAAAAACTGAACATTAATTATTCACCCCACATAATTAACTCCCAACAGAGGTAATATTCTACATGCAGGAAGACTCTGCTTTGGGTAACCAGAGGTAAGCAGTGACTTACCAAACAATTCAGTGCAGGAGTGGGTACAGGAAGCATGTGAGGATGTGAGGCCAAAGCCTTCCTTTGTTGTACTCAACATTGTAAACTACCAGGACACGCCACCATTTTATAGTTCTTACTTTCCACGTGTCCTCTTTTCATTCCTGCCCACCCCTCACACCATGGATATATCCTCCTTTGTTCTCCTGTTTAAGCATGCTCTCACCTAGCCTGTGACATTTTGGATTTCCACCCCAACCATACCCTTTTTCCAATCCTCTTGAGATTGGGCAAGGTGAGAAAGCTCTGAGTGAGTCCCCAGAGACACAAATGAGACATTAGAAAACATTAATATCAAGTACACTACAAGACTGGCATAAACTGCTCAGGAGATACACACTTGTGGAGATAAGGAGGTTAAACAGATGCACATCAGGAATGATGCAGTTACAGTTGATCCTGCCTTGAACGCTACACCAGAAAAACTCTTCCTTTCAGCCCTGTATTTGCTGCTGTCTATGATGTGTTTTATATAGTTAGGTTTATGCAGGCATGCAAATTCTACGTGAATAGAGCATATATATAGAGTAGATATGTGTGCATGGGTGTGGACAACGATAGAATATCTTTTTTATGCAGAAAGATGACAAACTCCAAAAAAGCACAACTGCAATCTGAAAGATTCTTGAGTTTAGAAAGCTCCAAAACCCCATGAATGATGCTCAGACCTATTCAGAAAAAATCTACTGTCTGGTCATACAGATGAAAGGTGTGCGAAACAGTGACATTTAATAGCAAGACTGACTGTCTCTGCTCTTCCCTCCACCAATTTGATTTAGAACCTCACTAATGAGGCATATTCATAAACCCCTTCCAGTCTAGATACACTTCATTTTTATTTAACTTTAACAAGCAATCTTCCTTCCTAAGCCCTGAATTTATAACAGTATACTTCACAACAGTGAGAAGTGAGACTGGATTTAGAAATTTTCAGACCATCTTCAGCTGAGCTTCTTCAAAGATTCTGCAAAAAGCTGTTAAATTTCAGCAGTCATTTGATAAATATTATCCCTTAATCTGGAGAGAAGCAAGCTACAGTACAAAGCAGAAATGCTAACTTCTACACAGTTATTATCTGAGCTGGTAAGAACTCAGGTCTCCCTAGCTGGATTTCCAAAATCTAAGCCACTTGCAACACATGCTGTATCATCTTCAAGAGAGGAAGACAGATTTGATTTTCTTCGTATCTTTGAGGACTCATCCATTCTTGACTTAAAGCATTGGCTGAAAATGTGTGTGTCTCCCATGACATTTTACTGTTTCACTCATCTTGTGAGCATACTTCACATATTGATACAGGCACAAACAATAATTCTTAAGAAAAGCTGAAAAACTGTAGAGGGTTTAGAATATAGATGGTTGGGGAGAATGGAGAGCACTGAGGAGAATTGCTGAGAGCAATTCAGCACATGGATCTAATTAAAATTCATCTGCAGGTCACAACTGAAGAGAAACACAAATAACAGTGTCATGAGCTCAGTCTACACCACCACTAAGATGAGAAAAATCAATTTGGCACTACAGGTCATCTCTTAGTGGACTAAAACAACAGCTTATGTTACAGCTCAGCAAGTAGACAAGCCAGAGAATGGGAGCATGGATCGTGTCAGCAGAGAGGTTGCATGCACCAGACAACAAAAAAATTATCTCTTGAAGAGTGCTATGCTTACTCACATGTTCTCAAAACATGAAAATCAGAAAAAAAATAAACATGCAGTAAAATATGTTTAAAAGGGCACAGTAGCAAAAGATTTTATCCCAAGAACTCTCTAATAGAAGGCATATGTAAATTCTGTAAGGAAAGAATTTTCATTCTTCTATTAATTTCTTCTTAGGCTTACTGAACAGTCCCTGTCTCATATACTTCAGTGCGATGTTTGTGTGAAGCCCTAGTTGAAACCAGAAAGCTGCTGTTCTTGTATGTATCTTTCACCTACTCCTTCTCATTCTATGTGACTAGGACCCATCAAGTACTACCTTTCAGGAAATCACCCAAGCCTACCTAGAAGACTTGTTTAGCATATAGTTTTAAATTAAATAAACATAACACTATTGGCAATTCAACCTCAATGAAACACATTCCTCTATTTTGTTCATCAGCTGTGAATGAAAATACCAACAACATTTGCTCTCTAAACTGCTCCTTGGTACGTTTTGCTAGTAATTTTCCTCCTAGAAAATACCTCTTTCAAACCACTGCCTTTCTTTCAGGTGATCAATCTCTTACCCACCTCCTAATTCTCATACTGATCTCCATCCTCTCCCATGCATCTCCAGTTCAAATGCTTTAATAAAGTTCACAAAGGTAAGCACTACTACATTTGTCTCCACAGAAAAGTATTTATCTTCAAAGAAACCTATAGAGAATTTGGAAGAATCTTCCAAATGTCACTTTTCACTTGGCTTTGGTTCTTTAATTAATTTTCCCTTCAAAAGTGAACTAAGAGCTCCACATTTGCTGAGGAAAACATGCAGCCATGTGGTGAATAGAGCAACCACAGGTATGCAACACCTATGCCAAGGAAGCTACCTTTGTGTCTGACAATCACTGCTATAGGCAGGCAAGGCAGCATAGGATTGAAGGCTAGGTGACGCAGGGCCATGCAGAAAGCCAGAGGGCTACTGGGGTCTTAAAAAAAAAAAACACAACAAAAAAACCAACAATAATAGCAATATATGAAACAGATCCTATGGAGCATATTAGCTTTGCTGTTTTGGAAAATGAGGGAACACCTAATAATTTCCTGCTGTCTTATCTCATTTCTCTTCTGTGTTATTTTTTTTTTTTCCCTGTAAAAAAAATACACAGCAGTTGTCAAGCTGCTGGTGTAGTTCCTTTGCTTGTGTCAGCACCACATTCAATAAGCTTCATTCAAATGTAATGATTTCAATATCAATAGCAAGTGAGCATGGCACTCCTCCGTACTCAGACAGAGTAGCAGCAGCATGGAAAAGCTCGCTCTTTAGCACCTGGATAAACAGCAAAACCGACTTTGATGTTTTGCCTTGAAGTCAAGGCAGAATTAGCTTTTCAGTACCATTAGGAGTGACTCATTCACTCTGGATGCCAGCTAGGATACTCTGACCTTTTTTTAAAATTGATTTTTTTTTTAGTCTTTGTGCTGCAAGGGAAGATGCACTCCCTAGCTAACTCCTCCATGAGTAATAATTATCTTAAATACTTGGCCCTCATCCCAAACTTGCTGTGATTCTCCCTTAAAAGGGGTTAAAAAAATTCCCCTGTCAGATGCATGCACTAATATTTACTAAAAGCTAAGTCCAAACACAGACTGATCGGACTATTTCTAACAGTCGCAACCCAATGGCATGAGATCACAGAGTCACACAACTGTAGAGGGTGGAAGGGGCCTCCAGAGATCATCGAATCTAATCTCCCTGCCAAGGCAGGATCCCCTAGGGTAGTTCACTCAGGAACACATCCAGGCAGGTTCTGAAAGTCTCCAGAGAAGGAGACTCCACAACCTATCCCGGCAGCCTGTTCCAGTGCTCTGTCACCCTCACCATAAAGAAGTTTCTCCTTATGTTGAGATGAAACCTTCTATGTTCCAATTTGTAGCTGTTGTGCCTTGTCTTATTGCTGCTGACCAGCAAAAAGAGATTAACCACTTGACACCCACCCCTCAGATAAGGTCCCCAAGCACAGTGCTGCCAGCACCTCTAAAATAATTCATGCTGCAGTAGCTAGCCTCTCAGATCCAAAAGATTTGAGGTTCCAAAGGTACAAACAAAAAAATCATAACCAGCAAAACCCCTATATTTTTGAGATATTCATCTACACTTGCTATTCTGTAAGGAGGTATTTATCACTCTGTAAACTAATTTTACACCCATGCTCCCTTCTGTTCTCCCACTGTGCAGAATATGAATCACTGATGTGTGGAATTTAAAGATCTACCACCGTTTCTTCAGAGGTGACCATCCACATGGCATGCAGATATCCAGTCAACATTTGCACACATCCAGTTAAAACACCACCAGTCATCACAACTAGCATTTCTGCAAGAAAACCGATCACTGTAGAGGTACAGGAACAATTTGTCTGATCCAGGCAGACACACACTCCCACATACCCACAGATATGTTGTCCTGTACAAATAGAACCATTAATGATGTTGGTGCAGTATCAATTAGTGAGCCTTGGGAAAGGACTGTTCTTTGCAGCAGATGGCAAGGGCTCCCATCCATCATCAAACGAGGACCAGATCGTTACCATAATTGCCATGTTCTACCTTGCCTGAAAGATGTCTTTGAAGACTGGAACTTCTTCAGCTGCAGAAGGACCAAAACCCCCTGCTGCTCTTTTCGTCTCACAATAACTGATAAAGAACGGAATTAGAGAAAGGCAGCAATCCCAGAAAATAAGGGATTTCTTGCCCATGAAGGACAAGTATTGTGGTTTCTTTTATAAAGTACTTAGGAGGCACTGCAGTAAAGTCCCCTTAGAAAGTGAACAAAATAATTGTCTCTCTACAGTGAAAAAATACTATTCCCCTTCACACATGAGAAGTACTTTCTGCCCAATGCAATTAATTTCAGTGTATTTAAAATTAAAAGTCCTAGCTTTAAACATAGCTGGCATCCAGAGAAAATTAAACATGGTAGGAAAAAAAAAAATTATGTATTTTCCTAATTAAAACAAACAGAATGTCCCCAAACCACTGCCTTGCTCTTGACCTTTTAACTTATAACATTTAGGGGTTTGGGGGGAAGGATGCACAAGTGATAATGCATATTTTGTTTAGGTTTTCTACTTGAAAAAAAAGAATCAAATTATACATCCTATAGGAACTGAGCAAGAAAAAAGACCTTCTACTTTATGAATGCACCCACTTTGCAGCTTGCACTTTTGAGGTTGTCCTACCTGGCAGATATTACATCTGCCACAAATTCAGTCTATTTTGCCAGTGTATAAGGTCAGTTCCTACCCTGTCTTACACTTCCATATACACTACTAATGTCAGAAGAGTCCCAAGTTGTGAATAGTGTTGTGCAGTACTTGGTAAGTGCCAAGTAGATGAAGATAATCGGGACAAACACACCACTGTATAACCGGAGCAAATGTTTGAAGCTTTGACTTCCACTATTCACGTGGTGTAACTTCCTGTCTTTCTCACATTTACCACAGTTGCTGCTTTTCAGCTGCACAGAATGCTTCAGGAGTAGAACTTCTTTAAAGACTTGGCTTCAGGAGTCCCACTAAAAGATTTTGAGCATCTCAGGAGGGATAGCCTAATCACTAAAGTTTTTAAAACACAGAAGATTACTTGAAAAATCTATTCCCCACATTTAGAAATCTTAAGTGTTTTGCACTGAACAAGTTCACAAAATACATTGATAGCAGGTGAAGTTGCAGTGCTTCAGACCAGAAAGTGTTGCACTGAAGATGGCTGTAATTCTCACATCACCATCTACTTTGGTACTCCACCAACTGAAGAGATGGGCAGGTGGTACTGCAGGCAGACAGTCCAACTGATCACCACTTGAAAAATGAGAGCCAAGAAAGACACTGATTAACAAATTGCAGGACTACTCCGCACTACCTACCATTTGGTCACAGAAATAGTGGAAGTCATCAGAGATTCCAAAACATGTGGTTATTTTTTGAGAAGTTCACAGGGGAAAAAAATACAAATTCCAATTATTCAGAAATATGAGCCGAATACTATGAATCAATGAAGTTAAAAGTATGAGCTACCACAACAAGACAGTATGAATGAAAACTGCATGCTTCAAACTGACAGAAGGCAACACAGCAGATACTAAGAAGACATGCATGGTGACAACACCATAAATCAAGGATTATTCAGAGTAGATCTCTACAGAAAAAAAAAAAAAAAAATATATCAGCAAAGCTCTCAAATCCATGACTGAAATACAATTGTGGGCAAAACCAGAAAAGTCAGGGCATTTGATTAACCAAGGGCTATGGGAGAAAATAATTTAATTGTAATAGATTGATAGTATAGCAAAACTGTCAGGGAATCAGAAGGCAAATCATCATTAAATAAATTAAACAACTTCATAACTCACTTATAAGAAAGAAATATCATCACAGATATACCTCCAGATTCTGAAATCAGTTGGCAAACAAGAGGGGCAGAATTCTGAGCTTAGCTTATTCATGGTTTTTAATAAATCTGAGGATGTCTCTAGTTAGAGATATCACTCAAACAAGAAACATAGCTTCAGCTAATACAAGAAAGTGTAAGTAGAGCTCTTCAACATTTACATCTAAAATGAATGCAGAGTCATAGAGTTGCTAAGCATCCCCACAGAGTAAAAACATGAGAAAATAAACCGTATTGGGCAGACTTCACAGATCCTAAAAATAACCCAAACAGAGTGAGCACACTGGAACCAGCATCCCTCCTGTGCAGAATGGTGATATTTAAACTACAAAATAATGTGCCTTAACCCCTAAAGACAAGAAATTATCTCTAGAAAATGACCTTTTTCAGTAAATGCAATATTTACTCTTGACATATGTGAAAACCAAATTGCCCCTGGCACAGGACTGGCATCTGCAGTACCTCAAAGGCCTCCAGGCTTCAGTGCATTGTCATCCACACATTCCCAAGGAACTACTGGTGCTGTTGCACTCCACAGACAGGACTGTGAGGATAACTGTTTCTGAAGGGAAAAGGGAGCCCAGTTTTCAGTTTCTGAGCCACAGAAAATTGTCTTAAAAGTACAAACCTACATACAAATAGCCACTTCTACCACACCATCACCAAGTAATTATTTTTTTTTCTGGTAAACATAGGTAATGACTCTCATAGTTGGTACAAAAGCAGCAGCAAACAGCACTAACTACAGACGTTTTCCAGGAGAAAAACAGTATGTCCCCCTATCTTCCATACTTTAAGCATTATAGCGTCGACTATCAGAAAGGTTCTCAAATGGTTAAGATGAATGTTTAGACACCTGGGATCTAACATCCAGGAAGCTCCCACGTCCTTTCTTCCAGAACAAAGTACGTACATCCATGCAAACGCCTAAATCACAGGGTTACAAGGACTTCCCATAGAAAGAGACTCCTATGATCATCTATACTAATCCAAAAGTCCATTACTTCCCTTCTTCTTCTTAGAACAGCAGGAAACGTATCTGCAAATCTGGTTTAGGGCAAACCAGTGGAGAAGTTGGCATACAGAAGATTGAAGTCAAAGGCTGTGGAATGCATGGGACAGAACAGGCATTTGGACAGGAACCTGCTACGTCCCAGCAGACTCCTAATTAGCAGGTTATTCTGCAGTTAAAGCATTTTTACAGGAGGTCACAGGTTTGCCTCAGTTCAGTGCCCAGTAAGACACTTCTTTCCAGACCTCAAAATTGTATGCAAAGAACAGTCAAAAGGAGACACATCTTTTTGAAAAGTTACATTTTTCAATGAATCAGTATTTTAAACAAAACTCTTTGCTCCACCTCTAAGATAAAACTGCAGATTTATTTTCTCTTTTAAGATGGTGGTGGTGAAATGCTGGCACAGGTTGCCCAGAGAAGTGGTAGATGCCCCATTCCTGGAAACATTCAAGGTCATAGACATGTACAGGGCTTTGAGCAACCTGATCTAGTTGAAGATGTTCCTGCTCACTGCAGGAGGTTGACTAGGTGACCTTTAGAAGTCTCTTCCACCTCAAACCTTTCTGTGATTATAAGTTCTCCTGCAGATCTCAGATGCTTTACTGTGAAAGAGAAATTCAAAACTTGTCACTGTATCATCTGTTTAGGCTGGTCAAACACTTTCTGACTACACTGGAATAGGATCCTTGCAAACAAGGAAGTCTTTGAGAGAGGGAGAAGCAGCAATTTATTATATTTGTCTTCCTAGTCAACCTGAAATTATGAAATGAAACAAAGACTGCCTTTGGAAGTAAGCTTTCAGGTGCTCAATATTTTCATTGCAGTAATAGAAGTGTAGCAGCCCTGCAGCCTATGTACATGGTAGAGAAATGTGAGCACACATGAACAGATCAGTGATAGTTTCTACAACTAGCTATAAAGCTGCCAACACTACAATGTTTTTCTTGTCTACTGATAAATGTGGTTTTATTTTAATTGCTGATTGCAAGCTACATATGAGTGCTGGAGATAAATTTTTTGCTCCTCTGATAAAACAGTAAGTTGGACAAAAGCCTTCACAGCCACTTTCTTTCATCTTGTTCAAGCGCATATGGCTAATTTCAGCCAATTTCTCTCTACTTCTTGTCATGGAGGGCCCATAGGCCCAAGATAGGCTTATACATGCTTTGTCTTGCCTGGACATGTTTTTCTGCCCATGCCAGAGGTAAACACATAAACGGACACGACAGACCTAGCGCCATGAAGTCTGGCCTGCCCAGGGCCCAGGTTGTGTAACATGGTTGTGCAAGATACACACACTTGGCTTGTGCCTGCCTAGTGCAAGGGCCATGCTCTCCCCATATTTGGGAAAAAGCAAGCCTGTGGCTTTCGCCTATTATGGTAAGGTTTGGCTAACTGCCAAGCTGATTGGTCATTCTGGTGGCCAAAGGGCCATTAATCTCGGCCCATATTTGATAAATAGAGGTATACAGGTGAACAGCTTGCTTTTCACTTATGCCTGCCTGCTCAGCTGCAGTGCTCACTCTCATGCCTGCTTGCTTGCATTGCTGCTATTTGCCTGTGCTATCTACTTTTCTCTACGGAGACAGTCTCCCATGGACTCCCAGCCAGCCGTGCACACCTGCACGCCACTGCAGGGAGTTACCAGAACTCAATCCTGTATTGCCTGCCTTTGTCTATGGAGCTCAGTCTCCCAGCTAGCTGTGCACCCTACTGCACGTCCGCTGCCTTATCACTGCCTGGTAAACTCCACTGCCACGAGTTACCAGGAGCAATCCCTGGATTGCCTGCACGTGCTCAGCCTGTGTGGTCAGCATGACAACCCTGCTGAGACTGCACGACATCCTGCACCTGCACCTGAAGGTCCTGCCTAAGAATCCCTGGACATACACACAGATTGTCCAGAAGAAGCCAGGAGAACAAGGTCAGAGACTGTCCTTTCCCCTGAAGCCAGAATGATTCCAGCCTCAACATCCACAGGCAGAGTCCCCTGAAGGTTGGACATTTGTATAGGCTGTGACGTAGCCCCGAAGGGCGATTGATAATTAATAAGAATTTTTGAGTAAATGCTTTAATGCCTCTGCAATTCTCTACTGCCTTCTGCCATAGAGCAGAAAGAGCTTGAGCCCATCTACTCAGCAAACAGCATATTGACCCCAGGCAACATTTTGCTGCAGGAAAATTCCTCTCTCTGCTTATAGTTTGAATGTTTGCTAGTTATTAACAAGTTATTGTTTGTTGTTATTCCTAGAATGTCTTCCATAACTGTGTAAGAACAAATATTAATATTGAAATGCAGTGGTTGGGGGTGGAGAGAGTTCAGAATATTGAAATTAATAAATTATATATTTTTGTAGAATATCATCTCACACCAATTAATTTCTCCCCTCCACCGCAATTGGTGTAGGCAGCAAAATTCCCTCCACAACACTTCTGCTGAAAAAAAATCTAAAATGATAAATACTCTGCCCTGTATTTATAGCTTTATAGTACTGAAATCTTCTGTCTAGTTTTCTCTGAGTTTCTCCCCACAACAACAGGGCAGAAATTAAACTATTTAATTTTGACGGATGCCAATCTGCTAATACACAAATTTCTGCGGCAAAAGTGAAAACACAGAAGATGTGATTAACTGAAAACTGAGTTGCACTTTTTTTCCAAAACAACCCTCTAACTAAACACAGGTTCTCAAACAAATATAGAGATCATTGAACAGCTCCTATATATTTTGGGGAATGGAAAACCAGAAGAAACCTCACAAGTCTATTAATTCATTCCTGTGTTTTTGCAGAATGTATTTTCTAAGGGAAGTTACAAATTCCATGTTCTTCCTCCTGGAAAGGTCTTGAGAAGCTCACTCTTTAGAAATGTCCACAAAAGCCGAGCCCAAATTTTCTTAGAACCTACTTTCATCTGGTTTGTCATGTCATATTGGTCCTTCATGGCTCATTTTATGATTATTACATCCTGATCCTCTTCAAAGAATGCTCTTACTACAGATGAAGTAAGAAATTCATGTCTTTGATTCAACAGTCAACAGACTTGCACCTTGGACTAGTCAGTTCCATAGACTTAACTTTTTTTTTACTGCTTTAATGCTCAAGCTTACTCTTTTTCTTTTTTTTTCAGAGCATACTTCAGTCCTTCCCCAGGACTATCACTGTTTGCATTGCACCATCTGAGCATTTGCCATCAGAGAAAACACTAAAGAAACCTGTTCTTTAGAAACTACTTCTAGTATTTTATTTAATGACTTCTTTTTCTTCCCTCATGTTTATTTGTGACTACTGTTGTGTTTGAGCAGTAGTGTCCCCAAAGTAAAAAAAGATTGTAGTTATGCAGCCACAGCTGAGCAGAGCAGAAACACTGGAACTGTAACATCTGGAGAATTCTCTGCAACAGAAGACATGCCAGCATTGGGTAAGATGAGTAGAAAGGCTTGCTGGAACACAAAGATTTCATCTTCACAATTTAAAAATAAACAATCTCCAATTGCAGATTCATTTTCTCTGGTCATTATTTATTACTATTGTATCTGCCTTTAAACAGGTACCAGATTAGTATCTAGTCAGATCATCTATCTAGCTTCACTGCCATTTCGAGAAGCACACTTGGTAAGGTCTCCTGGGAATGCAAATTTGAAACCTTCTGTTGTAATACCAACAGCTTCATCTCCCTTTGCAATGTCTATCAGAATTTGGTCTGCTCTGAGAGGTCTTGCAATGAGATCTAAGATGTGTGCAGTTTACACCCAAACCACATCTCTTCAACTTTTACTTTGCTCAAATCCAAAGTGTGCACAACATGACAACCATGAGCAAACTGAAGTATCAAACCAGACCAAGACAATTCTTAATCTTATTTATTTTTATTAAATTTATTATTAATAACTACTAAATTAAGTTTCTAAAAATTAAAGTCTTATTTAATCAGGCAACAGAAAATCACTGGAGCCAAGAATGGAAATGAGAAACTATGTGTGATAATAAAAGCTAATATGTTGCAGCCATCAAATGAGTTTCTGCTACAGACTGTGTAGTAAGGATTTGCTTGTAGGCTTTTTTTTTTTGGAAAGGTTTCTGCTGTAACTTGATAGTGATATAATCCGGGAGAAGAGGAGAAACTTTCACAGCTTTTAAGGGATACCCTGGATATGCTGCTGAGGGCAGGTGGTAGGGAACTGGTAAAACTCAGTATACTCTTACCCCACTATAAATGCAAGACTCAAAGCAGAGTAAGCTACCTCTTACCTACCAAACATTAAGTAGGAAACGAGGGAGGGAGAAGTTGTGGTACAATCAATGAACTGTCAATCCATGGCATAATCTCCTCAGTATTTGCATATACAGCCTGTAACACACTGCAGACAATATCTCAGTAATACTATTGTAAGTACAGACAGTGTTTGAAAGAGACATAATCCACTGCACCAAATCTAGCACTCCATACAAACGTATGAACATTAACTAATAAAGAGGGAAAAAAATGCAACCCTTTTTTCAGAGGCCAAACCAGCACTAAGGAACAGGACATAACAAGCAACTGTTTCATGGCTTTAAAAGAAAGAAAATCTGGAGATTAAAAAACAAACAAACAAAAAAAAAAAAACCAAAAAAAACCAAAACACACAAAATCAGCCAACTAACACTACAAATAAACATTGCTCCTCTTTTCTTAAGCACCTTGTTTCTACAGGAGAATAACAAATAGGGATAAATAAAATCTGCAGTGTTCAAGTTACGAGACACTTGTACTTGCACCCCAAGGATCCAGACTGCAAGGTCAGTAGATGAAAGCTTCTTTAGAAGCTTAGTTTCATACTCCTGTGGCCACATGAACTTATTCTCTCCCCTGGATGAGTCTCCACTTGGGCAGAGCTTTGAGATGGAAATGCTTCAGATGCCTGTAGCATGAACTTCCCTGAACAGGACAGAATTTTGAGCTTGAAAATCTTGGATAATAGCAATAAAAAAAATTCAAAAAAATTGTTACACCAACTCAATACTAAAAGGGAAGAGATAAATGAAAGTTTGCATGAAACGTTCCCCCACACCTTCAAGACAACTCTTTGCTTCCACATTCAGATGCAACTAAGTGGCAGTTTCTACATTCTGCACAGTCAAATTGTTTGTCTGTTCAAAAACAAACATTAGAAAATGCCTTTTTCTTTATTCACTCTTGCTTACTCTGAGCAATACATCCTGTTCTTACACATCCTTCAGACAGTACAAGCGGGATGTGACTTGAATACTTACTGGACTAGGAGATGGGTAAGGCAGGGTTTCTTTCTTTCCCACTCTAGCTTCTTACTGGAACTCTCACCATAGTCTTTGTACAAACGCATGCACTTCTCTCAGCTCTAACAACTCAGGGAAGCATAGTCTGTGGTTGTGGAGTTTGCATACCTTTACACACTATTCCACAGCTTGCAGAGACAAGCATTGGTTGTAGCAGCAGAACAAAAACAAACAAGCAACTGTAACAAAACGAGAATATATTTCTCCAACTGGAAACAAACAAAAAAGTTACAATGAAAGTCATAGAAAAACCCATGATCCAAAGCACACAGCAGAACTCAATCTGCCACCACGTCAGCCTAAATGCAAGAAGACACTTCAGAACTGGAAAGCCCCAAAAAAAGATTAAAAAGGCTAACAAAAAAAAAAAAAAAAACAAACACACAACCAACCAAAAAAACCACAAAACAACAAACACCTATGTACATCTGCAGAAGGTCTCAGTAAAAGCAGAAAGAAGTTAGGATCTAATAGATCTGCAGGTACCAGAGCTCAGACCAATCATGACGATCATGATGAACAGCTGCACACGAGCTGCTCACTCACACCTGACATCCTCTGCCACACAACTGCGGTAGCTGCTGGGAGCTCATTACCTTCCCATAATAGTTAGCTCTTGCCTACAGTGGAAAGAAATCAATTTTGAACTGAAAAATGAAGTGTTCCTGAGCGGACATGTCATTCCACAGCAGACGATCTTCTGCCCAAAGGCACAAGCCCACATTAATTTCACGGTGCAGCTTGGAAAAGGTCCTTTTGCTGACTGCAGGGGCCAGATAGGTATGCAGGCAAAGCCCTTCAGGTGTCCACACTGTTTCACCACTGTGGCATAACAAATACTGGATGCATCTATCTACCCTTACTACTGAGATAACCTTATTAAACTTCAACAGCCTTCAATATTTTAAGGTTTTAAGCTTCTAAACAAATTACTCTCCTCATGGATGCTGCTCAACTGGCACGTGTTTTAGAAGTATGTCCCCATCAGTACACATGAGGAACAGCCTCAGGTGGCAACTGGGTAGGTTCAGATTGGACATTAGAAAACATTTTCTCATGGAACGAGTGGTCAGGCATTGGAATGGGCTACCCAGGGAGATGGCTGTGTCACCAACCCTGGATGTGTTTAAAGTTTATTTGGATGTGATGCTTTGGGATGTGGTTTACAGGTGAACATTGCAGAGTAGGGTTATCAGTTGGGCATGGTGATCCTGAGGTTCTTTTCCAATCTGAATGTTTCTGTGATTCCAGGACCAAAACAATAAGCTTTGCAGAGCTTTCAAGATCCTGCACAGATGCCACTGAAATTCCTTTACAAAACATACACTGCAAGTGATTCTTCCCTGTCAATCCAGAGATTATGCAGGTATTGCAAAATACTGCCATTTCCATTTCATTCCACAGGAGACAAAGGTGTTGTTGCAAGTAACTGCAATCCCAAAAGTCACTGATGTAAAACATGCTGCTCTGATGCCATTTCAGTAACTGACTGCAACAGTGAGGCAGAATACATGGGAACTTTTGCAGCAACTTTGCTTTGAGAAATGTTATTAAATGAGATGTCACTTCCAGATTCAACCAAACTGTATTCATGGGAAATGCAGAAAATTGGGCAGTTAAGATACAGATTGACAAACTGCACTGGGTTGAAAGGACAATCCCTAGATGTTTTTGGAGCACTCAGAAAGTGCTGCTAAGACCTCTCTGACTACAACCATAAACAGCAGCACCCACATATCAGCACTCTTCCAAAATACCTCCTTTTCAGAGTGGCCTTGCTGTTCTTCCATGAAAGGATTATAAGAGCATCTCAGAGGCAATAAATTCACAGTGACAGTTTTATCTTTAATAAAAACCCTTTCAAGATTTCATAAACAGCTTAATTAGCAGGTGGGAAGAAATGATTACTTGAGAAACGTTATTCTCCAAAACAGTATCTGAAGCTCATTTACTAACAAGCTTTACATAACATCACTTCTCCTATCCTCTTCCCATGTTTAATCTCCTGAGAATAGAATGATTTAGCCTAATTTAGGGATTAATATCAACAAGTAGTTTTGTAAAACACATTGTCTTGTCATACTCAGGTGGTCAAATCAGCTCACCCCACAGCCCTTTCCAGTCTACCCATTTACTGAAATTACCACAAATCTGCCATTTTTTAACAACTCAGCAAATACTGTAGCTTGCCACTGTACTTAAAATGATAGCAGGTGGCAAAACCAGAGGAAGCCTCAAGGCAAAGTTATTCTCTGCTCATTACAGTTCCCTCTTTCAAGGACTTCTATGGTTGGCTTTGCAGTATCAGAAATAAAATGTGTAATCCATTGTAGGATGTACAATTTCAGTATAGCACTTTTAACTCCTTCACATAACATCGCTATACTTTCAGGAATAACCTTAATTTAAAAAGCGCAATCAGTCTCAACCTGGGTTAGGGCAGAAGGCATCAATATGCTCTTCTGCACAGGAAAAGACCTTCTCACTAACCTAGAAGGCTCTATGCTACCAATTATTTGCTTATGTGTTGATACATTATTATTCCAATTAGGCTAGTGGTGTAGAAATTCTTGCTTTAAGGAGACAAAAATGAGGCAAAAGCCTTCTAGAGGGTCTAGCACAGTCTCATTCCAGTAACTCACACGAGAAAAATAAATACCAAAAATCTGACAAGAAGCTGTACTTGAGTGCATGGAGTTATGAGAGGCATAAAGCACCAGGAGAGAAAGAAAGGCCCCCAAAACTGGTCAGATGTTCACTACCTGCTGCTATAAGTCAGTGCAAAGGAGTACCCAATGCTATTTCGGAAGAAAAACAACAAGCGCCAGAGTGGATGTGCAGTGCCCAAGAAGGAGCTGCAAATATGCTCAACTAAAAGATTATAGGGGCCTCAAAGTAGGCACCAGTGCATGAAGCTACTGCTGATCTGGTAGAATATCTAGGAAAGGGAATGAAGTCCACAGGTGTAGAGTGACTGAAAGCAATATGCAGAAGTTCCCTATAAATCAAACTAAAAATATAAGATTTGAGAATCTGGTCAAAACAAACACCACCACCCTGACCCATTTTATCTTCTACATCCTTCCCTCTGGGGATGGGGAAGACAGCCTTAAAAAAGTTATTACTAATTCATTTTAGAGGCATTGCCTGCATAATTCAATAATGAGAATAATCTTCTTCCATATACCATAGGTAAATTAAACTCAACTAGTGGTGAATCTTACCCCTCAATGCTCCCTACTTTATGACGGATTTTTTTCAGTGGAGAGAATATATTCCTACAGCAGAACTTTGCACAGTACTAGAGCAGGTCAAAAAATAACAATTCCTGAAGATCAAAGGCCCATTGTGCTCTTGGCATCACTGCCCCTGTTAAAAATGATCTCCAAAATGAGGACTGCTTTAGTGTTCTGTGTCATCACTGTTGCTATGACCAAAAAGAAAAAAAAAAAAAAGGTTAGCCAGACAGTGTTCAGACAGTGTTACTGTGCAATTCCCACTCTTCCTGTTTCACTTCAGCAAACAATGTATTAAGGACACTAGTGCTAATTAACCACTGCATCCAGCTATGATGAGTTGTTCATACTTGGTTGATGAAGGATAAAAGAATTTCAAGGACATTCAAAATGAAAAATAATCTGTAGGAGATGTGCAGATTATCCTAAAAAACGGGTTGCTGTCCTCCTCTTGATTTGTACTGGACCACTGCATAGTCACATAAGAAGTTCCATCAGGTACACTCAAAGCCTCACTAACAAAACCTTCCCTAGTTCCCCAAATCAAAGCACCAGAGGTTGAAGTGAGAAACAACAGCAAGAAATAACGGGAGCCTGGGGAGAGCAGAGGAGGTTCAAATGTAGCAAAACACTAGTTAGGTTGATAAGAATTATGGTACTGTCTAAATAGGAAACTATACATTCCTTACTTCTCCACGCAGAACGTGGAGGCTGCAGGAATGAAGTCTTACATTGATGTGGCTCTGGAGAGTGAGGACTTATCCCACCTCCTGCACCAGTCTTCACCAAATGATTCAGAGCAAGCTACTGGATCAAACCCAAAGGATGATAAATGGAGGACATACAGAACTGGATGGCAGAAAGGGATGGGCATCACCAAAAAAAGTCACCTTTTCCCAGATGAGGTGATACGCAGCTTTAGTTGTAACAACAGAAGTTTTTTTCTAACAGAGCATTAAGACTAATCCAGCAATCCCATTATGAAATATCTCAAACTGAAGCTGTGCACCACTCATAATCTTCCCTTTTTGAGGGTCATATTCTGTCTAACCACAAGGTGCCACGCTGCATCTGAAATGCCACCATACATCCACTCTGACAGTTATTCTGCAGGTTTTAGTATGGTGAACACAGAACTACGCAAAAAGAAGTTGTTGGTTGTTGTTTTTTAAATGAGAAATTGAGCATTTTCACAGTAAAAGTGCAAATTTAGTTTTGTGTACCGTAACTTCTTAAGAGTTACTACTAGACATTTTTCCCAAGTTTAAGAAAAATAGTTTCATATTCAGGCAAGGACCAAACTTTAAGATTCAACCTGTAATGGAAGTTTTCAAATCTTTAACTTTACCTTACAGTAGCATCCATGACAAATGAAAAAGCAACACAAGCACTCAGAAAAAGCATAAAAAAATGTTGCCATTTATAATTGTCTTGCCCCTCTCCATACAACATGAATGGTGTTTGCAGAGCTCGAACATAATCACAACCAACAGGTTTTGTAATTATTGAGTGTTTCAGCTTCAGTGTACATTTAATCACCTGCAAACACCACTCACTGCCTCACATACTCCTCTACTGTGAATGTTATCATATAATTAAGCAAGATGAAAGCAAACAATGTCACTATAAGCAGTGCAGTCTTAAGAACAATGACTGAAAGAAAATCCAAAATGTGTCATCCCACACAAAGATAGCAACAAAGCCAAGTGACATCTTCAAAGTGTAAAATGCCATCAACTGGCAAGCTTACAGTATTTGTACTGCAAGGTAAAGTAGAACCTCAAAAAAAAAAAAAAAATCTATTAACATGTCTGCTGTAGGCACAGCTTTGGGCATCTCCAAGCTTAACCTTCTCCCTGTAATTGCTTTGGTTAATGACAGAAAAACACAAGTGCTCAATCTTTGTTCATTCTGAACCCTGAGTACGCCATTACTTATTAATCCCTCTATATTCCTTTTATGAAGTGCTTTTGGTAACGATCCTGTGCTATATTGGGAATGATAATGCACAAGGAAAAAAAATACATAAAAGCTTATTCACAAAAATAGCTCAAAACTACAGAATTCCATATCCATGTACATACTGTGAGATGAGCAACCTTCATCAAAGCAGGCAATTGCAAAGCTATAAAAATACCCAGCTACCCTCCGCACAATAATGTACCATTTTGATCTGAGTTTTCATTATCTGAAACTTTAGAGACTTGTACTGCGCCACTCTAAAGCTTTGTGCATTTAATAATTCCAGCATTCAGCTGGCAGTTGTTAATGTATCTGTTAAGAACAGCACACCAAAATTACACAAGAAAATGCAAGGCAACTGGCTGGTCATAAAGATGATCTCTAGTTCATCTTGCAATGTCCACTGCATTGATCCCTCACTGGTACAGATGAATTAACAGCCAATGCCACAATGCTGCTCCCTAAGACTGAGCAGTCATTTCTGCATCCTTCACCCATGTTGCCACGCAGAGGGGATGACATCCCTGCTCAACGTGAGAAGACAACCCATGATGCCTGACAGATCTTCTAGTACACCAAAGAGACACTACCATACAAAGCCTTGGTGAGCTCTTATTTGAAACAATTTTTAAAATCAAACAACTTGTCTTCAAAAAAGAATACTCAAAATTGAAAAGGTGCAAAGAAAGGATTTGAGGGTAATTAGCAAAGTGAAGAGCACATTTTTCCTAGAGTTTACAAGCTTGTATTGTTTAGGCCTACAGATTGAAAGCCAAGAAAAGCCAGAATTGCTCTTCCAGCATAACCACTGGAGAGGGGGGAAGCATGATTTAAGTCAAAGGACAATGACAGTTGTGGAGTAAATGGGTGTAAACTTGCCCATTAAGAAGCTTAGCATGGAAATGTGAAGAGGATCTCTAAACAGGCTTAAACATGGGACTGATTACTTTATGGAAGGCATTAGAAGATATTCAAAAGCAGGGACTGGAATCAGAAGCCTTCATATTCTCATACTTTGCTGACTTGAGGCAGTTCAGTTCAGAGTTTCCTTCCCTCCCCACGCTGGGGCAAGAAAAAGGCGTATGGGGATCCTGTGAGCTCCTGCCGCCTCTAGGTATGCTCAGCTCACCTCACAATCCAAGCTGCTCAAGGACCCTGCCTGAATTCCAGTTCCTGACTCATGCACTCTGATCAGCTCCTGAAGATCCAGGAGAACAGCCTGCACTGCCATCTAAACCACCCAAGGGTCTGTACAGGCCCTAGCAAAAATTACTGGGTTCCATAATTGCCTTCAAAAATACTCAAAATCAGTACAGCACACTAGAAAATCTGTAATGTCACCAGGAAAGCTTACACCTTCACACTTTTCTTTAGACTTGTTGAACACTAGATGTTCTGAGGCATTTTCCAGATTGTACACATTTTCAAGGCTTTTTTTTTCTAATAGCATAAGAACAATTAAGAAGAAAAAAATCTGAGAATTCTGAGCACGGTTCTGCAACACAGGGAACTCAAAGTTGATTACACAGTTGGCACTTTCTTTTTTTCATGTAAAGTGACGAGGCTTGAATAATACAAGCTTAGTAAATGAGTATCATATGAAATTGGGCAGTACCTGTCATCCTCCTGTATCCATGACCAACCATGTAGCACCAGGTGATTTCACTGTGATTATTTCTAATCTACTGACAGTGAACAAAAGCTGACCTCATTAAAAGACAAGCAGGACTAAATGACTACTTGAGTTAAAGAAAGAAAGAAAATCAAATCAAATAGAGACCATGAGTGTTTCTAACAAGGTATTATGGCTCTTTAGAGTCAACACCAATGTACTGAACACTGCTTAAACAAGCTGGAGCTAATGTATACCACACTGATGCCTTTACAAGTTTGCTCAGACACAGGGAAGTTGAGATGAGTAACAGAACTAAATTATTCCTGATGCTCATTAGTAACCAGCCTAACTAATCCCAAAAGGAGAAACTGTTTCCAGTCATGGTGAGGATCTCCACAAGCAGTGTGCAAGAGTTCACCATGTCAGTAGCAATGCTGGGGAAAGAGTCTCTGTCTGCGTGTAAAGCTGTCATAGGTCAAACCTAAAACTGTAGACTATCACATCTATTAAAGACAGGAATGGCAGCACAAGAAAAGTGCAGAGTGGAAAGTCTTCTCCAGGGCCCTCAGACACCACAAGCCCACACAAATCCTGGGACATAGTCAGGAGCTGCAGCTTCCCCATCCAACCTACTGGAATGGTACTTGGTTGTGAGACACTAGAGAAATAAACTATCACTAAAAAAAGCTAACCAGTGGGATTTTGCACCTTACAGCTTTATTACTACACTCAAATTTCTCAACAGAAAAGCCTATCAATTACTAACATTCCTCAGCCCTTTATGGAGCCCCAGACCAATGAACCTCACCTGTCCTTTCTGCAGGAGCTGACCATCTGCCCCTAACTTCCACAAAGGTATTTAGGAACGTGGGTCAAACAAGGGAGGCATGTGGATGAAGAACTGTACTGCAGATGCTCTGTAACAAGAGCAGTGTGTCACTGTATAACAGGGAGAGAACAGCTGTGACTCATTTCATAGCCTGCTGAACATGAAATGAGTTTGTTTCCATCTGTGATTAACTGTGCTACCACTTGCAACACATTAGGCATTGCTACTATCGTATCTTCTAACACCATGGAAAAAATTACAGACCAAGCAGCAATGAGCTCTTCTGTTTGTTGCACAAGACAGTGACACAGTGTTGGGTGCCACTGGTCTTTTAGATCAACCCTAAAAAAACAAAGGACCACGTTTTGATGTGTTGCTTATCAAAATGCCACATTCATACTGACATCAAAGGTGTGCTCACTGCTCATTGTGAATCCCCAGCAAACACACGGAGAGGGATACCCATTTCCAATTATGAAAGAGAAAAAAATACATATGTCTATATTTAATATCATAGTGCACATCTAGCACCAGATTGTGAGATCTAATAGTCTGGTATTACCCAGTCGTCCTTTCCAAGGGACTGTGGTAAGTCTTGCAGTCCTGGCAGCTGAAATAAATTAACACCAAGAGCATTTCAAAGTTAAACATGCCTCCCTCCCTATGCTCCTCCACTTACTCTCACACAGCCTAAAAACAATGTCCCCCAAGTTAGCTCAACCATTTTTGCTACTGCATTGATCCAGCACAGCATCAGGTTTCACAGCAATGAAAGCAGCCCAAGCTTCCATTCACATCAGGTGGCTAGTGACCACAGACACCCTTATATCGTCATCAGGGCAGAAGTCTCCACATGGCTGTTCAGACATTTCAAAGTGAAAATGGGATGCAAAAGTCTAATGAACACACACAGATTTCAGCAAATATTTAATGAAGTGGCATCCAAATTAACCATGAAATGATAGCATGAAGCTAAACATTTTGACAGTCAAACAGTTGGCTTCATTACCACTGCCACCCTTTCAGTGGCATAGGCAATTATTATGTCAGTTCATGTCACGACAGTCAAAGTAAGTTTTTGTGTTAGGATACCAACAGATAACATGCTGCTTTTCTTTCCAGTTCAGAATGGAAAAGAAAATCTGAAATATTGTGTGATTTCCACCACAGTATGAATTTTAGTTTATAGCTAACTCAAATTGTTGAATCCTGGCAAATCAGTACATTTTCTATCTTCACCTCAAGAAGTATTCTACTAGCAGAAAGTGCAGCTGCTTCTAATGAAGCAATAAAGCTTCAACTGAAATTCTCAGCAAGGTTTCAAAGTTGTGAGCATTTGTGCTACCATTGTAGCACAGTAGTACACGGGGTTTAGCCACGTGGCAATAAAAAAAATACCAAAATTGAAGACAAAAATTACTTTTTCTCCAGACTCCTACAATTAATAGGCATCAGAAACACAATCATTATTTTTCCCTTTGCTCTTTGATCAGTTACTAAAGATGTGACAGATGCAGTATAGCTGTAGGATGTTCCCAAACTGTGGCATAGTTGTACCACAATCTACCTCAATGTGGTATCCAAACACTGCCTCAACAGCCTAACATCTCCTTCGGAGCACAAGCATAGCTAGGCACAAAGCCAGGAACTGCTGCTGCTACTGACAACATTAGCATCTTTGCAAATTCAATTCAAGAAAGCCAGTTTTTAGTACAGGAATGGATGTTACAGGCTTCTGAGGCTTAATTGCAGTCTCAAAACTTATTTTGTGAGCATCCTAAGGTACACCACTGTCTTCCACCTGTCTCATACATGCCCTTCCTTTTCCTCACAGCTTCACCTTGGTGCCTTTTACAGCTAGCCATAAAGTGAGGTTTCAGCAATTTCAACATAACCAAACCCAAACACCTTGAAAAACAACGAACACTGTCCTTCACAAATATGTTTAAAAAGGTGAACAGACATTAGACCCAATGTGATATGACATCAGGATGCACACCACAATGGTTTCTCATGAATCAGAATGGCTCAATTTCATGCAGACTTGTTAAAAGTAATTTTTAAAAGAAGGACATCAAGTGGAGGTGTCAAATACTGTGGATGTCCTCAGACATTTACGACAACCTTAGCTCCTGGGGTAAGAAGATTTAAAACAACAAAATTACAAACAAACAAAAAAAAACTCACAACAAAAAAGTCTCAAGCAACCTAAAACCTCAAAATACTGTGCAGCCCAAACACCAAAATGGAGCTCCTCAACAGCACTGCATCCCAGTCTGGGTACAGTTCCCTGCTGGAGGACCAGGACAGGGCAGTGCTTGCAGAGAGGAAAAAGCCCAGCAACTCCATTCCTTTGTTTCACCATTTAAGCTGGCTAGACCTTAAGAGACAGTGACAGAGCAATGAAGAATACCTTTATTTTTTTAACATTTTACTAGGAACATTTTTGCTCTGAAACTTGTTAGATAGAGAGGAAAAGCAATAGCACTCAAGATCAGATAATTGAAAGCCGGGTGAAGCCCTTGTGCTTGGGAAGGAGCGCCTTCCCTCGGGGAAATCCTGCCACAGCTTTGCCGATTTCAGAGGTCAAAACTTTTCTCTAGAGAAATTATTTTTATGAGCCACTGATGAATCATCCTTGGCAGAGTGATTTAACTTCAGTCATCAAAGCTGAACTCCAGCAATAAGAGGAAAATCACCCTGGTGTTTCTGTCATTTTGATGGCAGAACTGAAGAGCCCCTTGTTAGCAAGTCCCCTCCAGAGCATCACTGGATGCAAGGAACTCTACAAATACAATTTACCAAGGACACACTAATGCTGGCACTAAGCAGCTCATTAAAGGTAGTAGCTATATCATTAGACAGGTAATCTCACCTCCAGGATTTTCTGTAGCACAAAGCACCTACTACCCAGCTTGTCTCCAAGGGTAAAATTACCTTCTGGAAATGAAGTGTGGTCATACAGGGAAAACTTCTGGGTAAGAGTCAGTTTCATACAAATCAGTTAAATGCGGAAGACTTTACATGTACTAAAAGGCTTTAAAAGACCATGTCATTTTGTCAGTAGGCTGTTTAGCAGCAAATGTCTGGTGTATAAAAATCATTACCTGATTTAGTCTATTAGCTTTGACACCACCCCGGAGAAATGAGATGAACACCACCTCAATTGCTGTTTTACAAGTGTACAAAACACGCTCAAAATTAGAAAATAATAGAATCAACCAGGTTGGAAGAGACCTCCAAGATCATCCAGTCCAACCTATCACCCAGCCCTAGCCAGTCAACTAGACCATGGCACTAAGTGCCTCATCCAGTCTTTTCCTGAACACCCCCAGGGACAGTGACTCCAGCACCTCCCTGGGCAGCCCATTCCAATGGCAAATCACTCTCTCTGGGAAGAGCTTACTCCTAATATCCAGCCTATGCTTCCCCTGGCACAACTTGAGACTGTGTCCCCTTGTCCTGTTGCTGGCTGCCTGGGAGAAGAGACCAACCCCCACCTGGCTACAACCACCCTTCAGGTAGTTGTAGACAGCAATGAGGTCTGCCCTCAGCCTCCTCTTCTCCAGGCTAAACAACCCCAGCTCCCTCAGTCTCTCCTCATAGGGTTTGTGCTCCAGGCCCCTCACCAGCCTTGTTGCCCTTCTCTGGACACATTCCAGCACCTCAACATCTCTCTTGAATTGAGGAGCCCAGAACTGGACACAGTACTCAAGGTGTGGCAAGCATTCCCTTCATAAGATCAGGTCTGTTCCAACTTTGGCAAAACTGGTTAGAAGAGATCCGAGGGCATGATAATCATCTTTGGTTTTGAATATTAGTGAAGCATAGAAAAGATCCTTTGCTGAGAAGGACTAGCAGCACTAAAGACAGCATGCCAAAGATAACGACTTACGCAGCTAATCCCCATGTATCGCACTGCATATTTACCTCAATAAAAATTCATCAGCACTAATATCATTGACAGAAAGAGGACAGAGTGTAAATCCTGTAAACAGCCTTTATAAATAACATCAGTAATGAGTTTGGTTTTTTTGACTAGCTTCAAAACCCATTTGTCACAATTCAGCAATGCACTCTCCTTCCTAATCTTAGATACCTTGGGAATTCTCAGCATGCCACAGCCTTCCCAAAGTCCAATTTGGCCTTTCAAACATATTTGGTAGGTCCACAACTAGCACATGGCTACAAAGATGTTCATCTACAGGTCCCAAATCCAAACTGGCCTGTTGGCAGCTCACAAGCAGCGTTCAGGTCAGCACAAAGTAATGTATAGCTTGCTCTTCATATAAAGATGTTTCCAAACTTTATGCTTCAAAGCATGTTTCCCTGCTGTAATCCATTTGCAGGGGATAAAATATTTAATATTTCATTTCCAACTGAAGGATCAAATCTCAAGAATGTTGTGCTGGAAGCAGAACCTACACTTTCCTTGTTCCTTCCCAGTTATCTCTGGTTGAGCTTGCAAAGGCCTCTCTTTTCCTAGGGAAGGGTCAGAAGAGGATGACATTCTTCCTAGCACAAAGGTGTCTACATCTGCTATACCATGAGTGACAAGTACAGGTCTTCATGATTGTTTTAGAATCTTCCTTCCACAGCAAGTCTGAAGCAGCCCAAAAAATATTACTCATAGGTCCAGTGGCCACCTGTGCAGTATTGATGGTCGATACCATGCCGTAACCAGGGAGTACAGAAAAGGAGACAAGGCAGACAGATTTCTGTCAGAGACTTCCCAGCCTTGCTCTAGAGCTTCTTGTCATAGCACCATACTTCCATCAAACCATTTACCCTTCTTCCTAATAGGAATTATAAACCTGTTAGAATCATATCAGTAATGGGAAAGAAACTATTTACTGAGATAAGCCAGAAGACAACTAAGCAAGCTGAGATGTTTGCTAACACTAGCATTTCAAACAATACAGCAGTCCATTGGAGCTCCAGTACAGAGCCCCATTGCTTAAAGCACTTTCAAATAAACTGAGTAAGTTTCAAATACACATGAACAGGAGCCTACTATCAGAGCAGCACAGACCTTGGAATATGTGCCTCCCAGACTATCAGACAAACCTGTTCTACAGTCTCCTTTGATGTGGTTAACTCCTTGAACCCAGACTAATGCAGAATGGCCTAATTTTGAAAGCAGTTTAAAAAACAGGAAGGGTGGGGTTTAAAAGAGCAAGAGAATCAAAATCCAAGTGATTTGCAGGTATATCTTGCTGTGACTTGTTACGGTTTTCTATAACTCAACTTCAATTCCACTGTGTAATTGCTTTAAGGGAACTAATCTGAAAATCCACTGGATGGATTCTCAGTGGCGTTCTGTAAAACACTAAAGTTCACCTTCAGAGGAAAGGTTTAGGTTTTGAACCCACCATATGGTCTTCAGGGAAGTGGGTTAAGAACTTACACACACACACACTATTGAAATTTACCAGATCAGCTCAGGCAGCTTGGAAGTAAGATGAAGCTGTATTTATAGCAAAGCAAAATTTACAAACATATATATATACCCAATATATTTACAAGTATTTACAATCATATACAAAGTAGAAATAATACAAAAATCCAAACTCCCTCCCAGACACAGGAAACTGCCCAGAAGGGGCTCAGAGCTACCCTCCTCTATCTCCCTCTACTTTCCAGACAAACGAAACAACCAGCAAAGCTTACATTGTTTCTGTTAGCCAAGATTAGTGGAAAGATATTAGGGAGGAGTTAAGAGGAAGTAAAGAGATCCAGCAACACAGACTAGAATGGGAGAAACTGTTTACATTTTGGCTTTTTATCCCTCTCAGCAAATCAATGAATGATACAGACTTCATCATTATTTTATTTTCACAATCAATGATCTAACTTCTCTCATTAAAATATTCCAATTAGCCTCAAACCGACACAGAGAGTCATCTTTTCCTAGGATAAAGCTCTACTCATCTCTTTGCCTTACCGCAAATCAACAAATGGAAATTAGGATAATCCAAATGATCTATGATCACCTCAGTGTACCCATCAATCAACTCTGGAACTGCTCTGCCAACTCAAAACATCAGAGGATCTGCCCTCAAATGCTTCACTATGTGATAAGGAGTGAAAATGTACTTATATCATGTTTTTCTCTTCATGATTTAAAAAAAACTAATAGTTTCTAGTGTTTAAAATTGAAAAGGTCATGTAGTCATAAGTCCCCTATATCTTGAAAAGAAAGGAAAAGGAGAGAATGATGCTTTTCTTGCTATAAACTATCACAGAACTGGTATGCCCTGGCAAAGTATCTTCCAGTATAAACTGATTTTAAATTCCTGTACTTTGGGAAGTAGACTATTCTGTATCATGTCCAAAAGCAAATAAATACATTTTTTAAAATGTACAAGGCTAATGAAGTAAAATTAAATTTAAATATTCTTATATTTTCCCTTGAACTCTTTTTAACTATTTCTGGGTTTTAGGGGCCAGAGTAAAAAGAGCATTTAAATATGAACTTGAAGTTGCATTTCATTATGCTTTATTTTTTTGCTGGGAACGGAATTGCTTCTTCCACTAACTTCATATTTGACTTACTGGCAACCTGTTCTCAGCATCCTGATTTAGTGCTAATGATGACAGTTGATGAGACCATCCCTAACCACTGGCTAAATAATCAGCAGAACAGCTTTATTCAAAACATCAACTCCTTGTTGCTAAGTTTTTTTCCATCTTTTTTTTAAAAGCAATGCATAATTTGTTTGAAGAATATATTTTTTAAAATAAACAAAGCCCCTGACTTCTACCTCCTGTTTCCTCCCTCTCGCTGCAATTAGTGCAGTAATAAACAGCACACAGAAGCCTTTGTGAAATCGTCCTTCAGGACAGCAACAGATAAAGCCATTATAACTTCCAAATATAGCCTTCTAGATATAAAAAATTAAACACTTATATAGAATTATTATTAGTATACATATTATTACAAATCAATACTTACCATGAACCACAAAAATATCTGTACAATTATAGAGCTGATGAGTGAGTTTCTGGTAAGTGAGTTTTTAAATCCACATTAGGACAACCAGAAAAAGTATCTTTTGAAAGGTAAGAAAACTCAAAGTGCTGGAGCAGAGCTGACCTCAGTTGCAATAAGAGGGCATTGCTAAGAATAAACACTCGCCATTTATCAGCCCACACTTACTACATGTCTTTACTGCATGGCTAAATGGAAACCACACTGTTATTATGCAGTACCTATTATTTAGCTCCCACATTTCAAATTAGTTTAAAATGTAGTCACAGAGGCCTAGACCTGTGTAAATACTGCAACCATTACTTAATGTGGATTTCTCCACCATGGTTTCATGCATGAGATGGGAGCTCCAATGAAGAGACAAAGGATCCACCAAAGGATAGATTCAAGCTAGACAATGAGGTGATTTGTGACCTTTCCAGAGTAAAACAACGGTTTAAGAGCAGAACAGGTGGTCTCTAAATCAACTGATGAAGGGATTACACAGTGCCTCAGTTTCATGAAATGAATAATGAAGATTGGAGAATCAAGAGCTTTTTGGTTGGTGCTGGTTCACAGAAGATGCTCGTACACAAACCTGTGGTTCAGTGGTAACAACTTGTCTGTTGCATCACAGGCACGTGAAGAAGGGACATGCAAAAATGGAAAAGTCAAGTCCTTGCACCAATCAAGCTTTACACCAGCAGAACAGCTCTGTGAACCAGCAACACACAGATAGCCCTGATCTCCTGGAGTCCCAACAGACATCAGTCATCTGTACCTAGAACAACTGTGCAGCGCTACCCCGCTCTCTAAGTGCGAAATAGCAATATCCATTTGTCCTCATGAAACAGGGTGAAAACCAGAAACTTAATCTCCTTCTAGAAGGACATCTGTAGCAGTGGGTCAGTAGCCCCACACACCTCAACACCACATCTGAAGCTTCTGAACTGTCTGCAGACAAATGTCTCTTCTATACAGATTGGCCCAGCACATATGAAATAGATGTTTTGGGGTTTTCTTAGCCCCTGTTCAGCATCTGTCTTCTAGGTCTATTTGTGGCTTCAGCTGGTATGAGAAAAGTCCAAGGCCTCTGCTTTTGGGCTGCTCAGTGGAAAGATTTGGCTGTCTGGGACCAGCATGTGCTGGTCACCTCTCCAGTGACAGCAGGTTCAAGACAAACAGAAAACTGAAACAAACAAAGGCTTTTAAATGAGTCTGCACCAAAACCTTTCAAGAAGCTTCTTTCACAAAGGATTTAAAATCAATAGAACAACATTCTTGCTGTAATTACTCATTGATAAGAGGGAAGTACAGGCTGCAATGGGAAGAGAAGCAGAAGGCCAAATTCATTCCTGATGTAAGCAAAGAAGTTGCACAGAGGATGGCAAAACCAGTAACCCCTCCTTCCTTGTGTGAATCTGATTCACAGTGCTCAAAGATCACTGCTGCCAATCCCTCAAACAAGACCATGAGATTCAGGCATCTAAATTAATTAATAAATACAGAGAAAACCTGAAACACACTATTTAGTCGCTTTGTGATTTAATTATTGTTGTAAAGAACATCAGCAGCCTGAATGAGATATTTTCAATTAATTCAAATGGTTTCTGAAGTGCTTGCATATGCTCCATTTTTCTCATAGAACTCATTTACAGCTGAGGGAAGCCTCTACTTAAAAGGTCACAGCTCTCCTCTTTGTCGGAGTTAATAGCAATTGCTACCGCCAACATTCAATCTGTCAGTCAGACAAGGCACTTGCTATAAACATCTTCATTTCCTTTCATTTCCACAGGCACCTTTAAAACAGCACTACCTCTCATTTTGTAAGCAAGCCATATTAGTGCTGCTACTGTAGTGCAACATCTCACATAGAATTAAACGCCTATTTAGCAGCTTACAAAGCTTACAGCAGTTGGTTTATTTCCTCTCTTTATTGTAACAGAGCAAGCAAGAACAGCAGACTATTACAGCATCTTGTAACACGGCTTCTCTACCAACCCAGTGGCATAGAATTAAATGACTTTCTGAAAGAAGATGCAAATCACACAATACATGTGATGGTTTTGTGTTTTTTATGTGCTAGGCTGGAGATAAGATTTCTAAAATCATGACAGTTCAACTTGCCAAGGGTTAACCAGTTCACACACCAGGGCCTGAGTCTTTCTCTTGCTTAAAGACTGTTTAATTACATATACCAAGTGCAATAGCTCCAACAGGAAGGATAAAAACAGTCTCTCACAGCCTAACATGAAGATATTTAAACAGAACATTGCAAGGCTATGAACCAACGTCTGCCATATTCATGTGAGTATCATGAAAATCACAGTAACAATTTCATTCCCCAAGAAAATAAATTTTAAAAACACATCTGAAGGGTCTCAATTGCACAGCAAAGTGAGGTTTGAAAATAACTTTCCTATGAAATAGGATTACCTGTTTCTGCACATATCATGAGGTGCTTAAAAAGTGCTTAGGTGCTTTTGAAGTGCCAAAGGGACTATGCAGCATGCACGACGAGTGATATTTTTCACTTCCACGGAAATAATAAAGTTCTTTAACTTAAAATTGATTTTCATGGGGAACAAAAGCCCTCGAAGCCATCCACTTAAGATGCTTCATGGCACCCTTCATCATTTATTCCATCAGCAGTTTGTCCTCAATACATAATGATGAAGGAAAGTTGTTTTTTTTTAAAACACACTCTCCATTATCCACAAGTGACAGCGGACAGAAATATTATGCATTTTTATTCCTGCAGTACGATCTGCATTTAGCACATTCCTTTGACCAAAGCACATGACTCTGTCCAGCTTTTCCAGCCCAATGAGGCCTGTTTTAACATTCAAAGCAGCTCAATAGTTAATACTTACAGAAGTAGGGGAAAGCCCCTACTCATAACAACATAACTCGAAGTCAGCAGCTTTAGGTAAAAGGATAGCAAGACTGAATATTTAATCTCCAGCAGAGAGCTCATATCAGTTTACTCCTCCCAACACACAAATATGCACAGCAGTGGCAAGTGTGGAGGCAGGTTGCAGAAAGAACCTGCCCTTTCTCTGTTCCTGGGAGGGCCAAGGCCACACAAAGCCTCAAAAAGGCAAAAATAAGTTACCTTGAACTTAGCATATGAAGCTACCACATTCTGGCTGATGCTACAAACTCTGGATGATGGTTTTCTAACTTGTGCTGCTTTTCCTTTATTGGATTACTGTAGCATCTTCTCTTACAAGAGCTGTAGCAATACATTTGCACCAAACTGAAATAATCATGCATATGAATGTACGATTCTAGGCAGAAGACACCAACAGTGTTTCTGGACCGTTTTCCTATTCCAGACAGAATTTGGTTAAAGAAAATACCTCTTTGCTTTCTATTAAATTTATAAAGAATTTAATTTTGTGGTGATGCAACTGGATAACAGGAACAAAAATGCAAAATATTTCAACAAAAGCAAAACAGGTGCATAAAGGAAAGTCATTCTTTCCTGTGTCCCTTTTATCACCTTCCAGCAGAAAAGCCAAGCAGCTCTAGATGAAGACCTCCTTTTTCCACCCTGTCTACCCATCACGTTAAATTAGAGAGAGAGAGGAAGCATCTACGATTTTATTTTACAAGCCCTCTGGAAAAACAAGATAGATTTCTCAAGCAACAGGAACTCTTCAAGTCTCTTTCATATCTTTCCTCCCACAAATAGATGCCTTCAGGGAGCCCCCACACCTCCCTTTTAAAGCCCAAGTACAGATTCAAAAATCAGAAAGTCTGGGCTGAGAAGCAGCAGATTCCCAGAAGCCCAGGGTATATTAACATGAAGCTCTTCAGCAAGGTCTCAGAACTTTCCAGCTCAGTTATTTTTTGTAATTTGAAGTGAAACCTGTTAAAACTAGAACACATGCACTAAGTGGACAGTGACATGCACTGGGCACTCGGAGCAACCTTCTCCAGACTCCCTTAGCTCTGTACTAAGAGCTGCATTTTCCAGATCATGTTCACTGCAGGAATTCTATTAAAAATTAAAACAACAAAAATATGAAATGCTGCACAGTGCCCGTGTAAAAATTATGTTAACAGAGCATGTGTGTTCATTCAGTGTAACTTTTTAATAAACATTTAAAAGAAGCAAGCTACCAGCAAAGCAGCAAAATACCTGCACAGATCCCTTCCACACCACATTGATGTTCACTGCATATTGGTTTACTCTTTGCTAAGCACAATTTTAAGCACTCAGCAGCAACATGGAGCTGACCAAGCACCTCAGTTCCCTGAATATATTAATTTAAACCATAGTTTTCTTCTGAACATCCAAGCATCACAGATTGCTGGCATTTACATCTATAGAAAGCAAAAAATCAGAGCTATAAATATATCAAAAGCTATTGAAATTACATCTGGGCTTCATTTGTGCCTCACCACAGACTGGAAACAAAGTTACCGGACTGCACTAACCTCTCACAGCTGGGTGCTCAATCCCACATCGGCCTGCAAACGGTGAGCTGGTATAGCACAGTATGTTCCCATTAGTGAACACGTTATCACCTAGAGCTGCTTCTTCATCCCTAGCTAGCAAATATTTAGAGAGCTCTGAGCAACTCAGCTTTCTATCAAGTAGAAAACTTGCCATGTTTTGCCACCATTGCATGCTCTGTCATTAGAGATGTATCTTGAGAGATTCAGAAGTGCTAAGTGCTGTAGTTCAAAAAACAAGAGTGCCATTTAGAGTACAGCACACCTCTGAGCATGTTATGAAACACGACCAAGTTTAGTTTCTATCTGATACAGAAGCATCTTGCTGGGCTGTCAAAAATGCAGGTTCATATTGTTTCCTAAGAACATAATTATGTTATAGGCAATATAAATCCACACTACTCCATCTTTCTGTGTTCAGATCTGCCTCTCAATTCACTAAGTCGGTTTAGTCATGAGTTGCTGCTCATGCTTATTCCTATTCAAACCACAGAATGCCTGAGCATTCCTTTCTATGGACCTGGTTCTCAATGATGAATGCTGTGGCAATTCAGTAAAAGAGCAAATGGTAAGATGAGTAATAGGTAAAACCAATCCCCAATAGTGAATGTCTCATGACATTTTACACTTACTCTGTGGTATAAGAAAAAGAGAAAGAATACAGGTCTCAGCTGGTCAGGGGCATAGTCAGCAACAATAAAAGTTTAAGCCTGCTAGCGCTTCTTCCAGCACTCAATCACATTTGTGCATAATAAGCACCACTGTGAGCTCTCTCAGTTTTTAATCCCTTTTTCCATAGCCAACATAAACCAAACCAACCTGAAAAACTCAGGTTAAAGGACAACAGTAAGTCAAGAGTAAAGTGCACTTGTGCAGCAGCCTGATTCTTTTTTTCCAATACAGAAGAGTACTCAACTGCATCAGCTCATAAAAAATATCTCCAGGAACAAAGAACGTCACAACTTCTGGAAAAGATGTGAACACAAGCAAGAAGGAAAATAAGGAGAAACCAAAGATTTTTACTTGTGTTACGGTGGGGGTTGGGTTTCTTGGGGGTTTGTTTGTTTTAAACAGATCCTTTACTTGTAGAGAGCCCTTGAAAGTGAGAAAGCCCAGACTACCTCATCTCATTCCTCTGCATTGGCTTAGAGGACAAACATGAAAACTGTGCAAAGTCTTGTAAGCTCAAGCTGGCATCAGTTGCATCTGATAGTGCATCTGCTTGTTTCCATGTCACTTCTGTGAGCGGTTCTCTCTAAACCCTATCCACAATACCAAGGCCAAAGAAATTCAGCTCATCACAGCAACTATATGTCTGTGTGTCCTGCTGCAGTTTCCTGACTAACCTTTCCAACAGTCCACATACAAGAATCTTAAAGGATAAGCAGCAGAGGCTGACCAGACCCCCACAGAAGCTCACCATTTCAGACAAGGACAAAGCAGAGAGAAGACAAATTAGATATAGGTTAGCAAGTCTAGACACTATGTCATAGACACTATGTTCAACCTTTCATCACCAAAGCGTGACTCGTGGACCATGTTAAATACAGAAACATGCAAAATGTCTCGCTTTAAAATCTGGAGTTACTACATCCTTATTAGAACACTAGTGCTCTGAAGATGTTATGAGGAAGGCCAAAGCCATGCATAAATATTTTGCAGTTCATGGTAATGTGTTATTACACAAGCATTCCACTACCTGGACAAGAACAATAAAATCAGGACATTTCTATCTAAAAATGTAGAACTCAAAAGACAGTGAATATGGTAAAAAGCTCACACACTCTTCAGCCATTTGTCATATGCAAAAGCTATTTGATTTACTCAGTTACAATATATGGTTGTCATAGGTCAGTCTTATGCCCATCTTTTCAAATCTTCCACCAGTATGGATAGGATGAAACCACACCTGTTCATATATTCATCAAGGACCACTGATCAGTTCTTTTAAATCTTCTTGCAAAGCATCACACATACAATCATTTCAGTGTGGATTTCCCTCCTGCATTGAGGGGAAGCAGTTTGCCATTGACAACATTATTTCTTTAAACATAGCTCTTGGGTTTGCATCCAAGTTTGAGAAGTAATATATCAACAGATGGAATTTAAACTTCAGGTTGACATTGTGATAATGTCTTAGCCCTCTTGAATGCTCATTTACCCTTGCTTTCTACTTCTGAGATGCAGATGTACCATAAGTTGAATGAAGATTGTATTATGCTTGCAGTTACATTTATGACCCCTGGAACTGTCCTAGAAAGAGGAAGAAGTTTAGCTTTGTTGCAACACATATAACCCCTCCTGCAAAAGCATTTTTNTTTTCCTGACTGGAAAGGATAAGGGGCATAAATTCACCAATGCTCAAATACAGTGCTGCTTTTGTAACAAAACTAAGCTATTATATATATATAAAAAAAAAAAAAAAAGAAGAGTATACCTTTTTTATGCATTCATTGATACAAACATGATTTAGAAAACACAAACTATGCTTGAAATCCCACAGGCTATGCTAACTGTGAATGATATATCTTGACAAGTCACTGAAACCTACAAGTAAGTTGCACATTCCCAGCACTCCACCACTGCTTTGGGGAACGCTGGCTAAGGCACACTGGGCAGTCCTGACACCTGGACATCTTCTCAGACCAAATGGCTCCACGATGGATTCCCCAGGACAGAAACAACAGTACCCTTGAACATCCACTAGACCAATCTGGGTTTTGAGGCACATAAATTGCAAACACAACAAACTGCACCTGAACAACAGCTAAGGGTGTGCAAAAAGCATATTACAGGCAAGTTTTGTAGTTGGTAGCACAGATAGGCTTCTCCTGACAAGAACTCCTGACTTCTTTCATTACAAATTTCCAGTATGCCTGTGACAAAAATTCTGATTTGCTGCACTTGAGTACTACCGTGTTCTGCTCCAGTTTGATGCATAACAAAAGGGGTTCTGCGTGGTGTAGAAAGAATCAAACCACTAAATTTCAGAAATATTAACTCTACAAATGTCCCTTTGAACCTTTCAGGATAGATTCGTTACTAAGATCTATTACTAAGGAGAATGCACCACAGCTCATTTTATTTTCTATCTCTGAACACAAATTGATGACACAAACTTACACTATTTCTACATCAGCTAGCCCTAACAGTCACTCCAGTTTAAAAGAAAGTAAGATAACTATTACGTTTGACCATACAACACAAAACTAAGAAATGGTAAAATTTGAAATGAAGTATGCTAATGTTGTTAAAAAGAGACATTATGCTAATGCTAAATTTTCTAAAGAATCAAATGTGAAATGAAACAAATTCCCAAATGTCTTATTTTTTTAATGTGAACTGGAATTGCAAGCTCTCCAGGCTTCATGGGACGGCTGGTCACCTTCAGGTATCTTTACAGAGAAAAGCAGAAGTATATGTACCATCTGGGAAAGCAGAAAACAAAGTTGCACTTCATCTTTAGTAAATTAAGACAATCGTGATTGTCCCTGATTCAGTATTCCAAGTCAGTATGTTATAAGATTCCTACTGTTAAAAATAACTGAAATCGTTGCAAGTCTCATGCAAGCAGCTAGTGGGGGAAATATCAGGAATGGTATCTCAAGCAAAATACGTCTGGCTGCTTAGAGGTCAATGTGGTTGGTTTTTTTTAATCCAGAGTCAGATAAACATGACATAAAGGTTAACAGGAACAAAGAGTGCATTGGGCCTAAAGGCTAAGAGGTGGTTGAGTCAATTTGTGGTTGGTGAATTCTTCTTTGCAATAAAGTTCTCCAGACTTAAGGAACTGCACTTAGTGGCAAATGGGGATTCATAGAAGTGTTTAAGCATGTAATTAACATCAATGATTTCATTAACAACGTTTTATTAGTATAATTTCCGTAAACAGTGCATCCCTGATCCATTGCCAAAAAGCGCAGCACACTTTTGTAGACAGTTCTTAAGTAAGCTCTCTTGGCCTCAGTTTCATCCAAAAAAATAGACCATAACCAAAGGAAAAAAAAAAAAAAACCAACCAACCACAACCACACACAGGCCAACAACAAAAATAAAAAATAAAAAAGGGGAGGAAGCTACAATTAATTTACATAGGTGAACTGTTTAGGTAAGCACAAGTTTGGTACTTGTGTTAGAAAGTCACTAAAACATCACCTGTCCACACAACCATAGTGGAGACTGAAGACATGGTATAGCAGTGAATGGCAAGTTGACAAGCTTTACTGCTCATTAGGTTTCCTTCACCAATTCCCAAGATGCTTATCGATGAATATATGCTTTCAAAGTGAAGTAAACATTTACAAAGGCTTTTCCTGCATTGCCTCTGGAAAGACACTTAAGGCTCTGTAAGCTCACAGCTCAACACTGGACATTACTTTCCCAAGATAGGCCCATAGCACCAAGGTCAAATAGTCCCACAGCACAAAGGAATGGAAGAGTTCCTAAATTAAAATGGACTACCTTTTCTTCTTGAAACTTATTTATATGGCAGAGTTATTTTTGTGAGAACCATCATATGAAGCTGTTGATACAGATCAGCTTTATACAATGTGCTAGTTTGAAGCTAGCTAGAATGCTTTGGTGAGAAGAACTAGATTACAGGCTGTGAAAGGAAAACAGATGTTCATAGGCTTGCTGAGATGTATAAAGATAAGAATCAAAACATAGATAACGCACTTCTGCTGCTGGGGAACTGACTGAGCTGCATTTCTCTCTAGCCTCTCTGCCATTCTTTAATTAATCCACTTTGCTTCCTAACCCTCCTGGCTGAACCTCCATTCTTCCTTGGGACTGGGGTAAGGTTGAAAGGGGCAGGGGGAAGGTGAAGGGAAAGGGTGGTTGGGAGCCCCTCCTGGGAACTCAGGTTTCTGGGAGGGGAGTTGTGGTTCTGTATTACCTTTCTACCTTGTATATTTCTGTATATAACTGTATATACTGTAAATATCTGCTCTATATTCTGCTAAGCTGTAAATAATAAGCATCATTCAATTTCCAGAACCAGCTGAGTCTAGTCTATGTGATTTCTAAAGTTGGGGGGGGGGAGGGGACACACAGGTAACACCCAAACCATCACATACAATTACTATAGCCCAGAAGTTCTCCCGCTTGCTTCCATCTAACTCATCTCCAGGATAAGCAGAGGTATGAAAAGGTATAAAGATGATATTTCATAGGTAGTAAATTTCAGGCATTTTGATGATTGCCACTCTGAGGGCAAAGGAGTAAAGCAGGAACAGTATGTCCCTCTTTTTAAAAGTAGAAAAAACTCAACACGTTCTTCACAGTGACCTCAACATATCTCCAATACTAACTGTAGGCAGCAAGTAAAAGGGAAGGGTGAAAAAAAAAATAAACAGAGATAATGTGACAAGCCCAACTCATTATGTTTTGGTAACAATCAGTGTACTTACACTGTATAGGAAGATATGCCTCTCACATCCTTCTTCCTGACAGTCCAAGTAGTCAAAGGACTATCATCCACCCAGCCAGCCTATAAATAAGGAATTCCTGCCATGCCAAATACAAACAATAGATACAAATGCCTTTTCAGGAAATGATGCATATCCCATGTAGATAGTCAATAAACACAAATATACATAGAAACACATTTTGCAAATGTATTCTTGAGAATTCCATTTGCAACTCAAAACCATTTCCAACCAAAGTTAATAGTGTTAGCTTTGCAGTAGTCAAAAAAAGGTAAAAGCACTCTGTTCTTGTCAGACCCCACATGGAATCCTGTGTACAGTTCTGGAGCCCCCAAAACAAGGAGGACATGGAACTGTTAGAGCGAGTCCAGAGGAGGGCCACGAAGATGATCAGAGGGCTGGAGCACCTCTGCTATGAGGACAGGCTAAGAGAGTTGGGTCTGCAGCCTGGAGAAAAGGCGGCTTTGAGGAAAGCTTTTAATAGGGGGCTGACAGGAAGGCTGGGAAGGGACTATTTACAAGGTTTTGTAATGACAGGATGAGGGGTAGTGGGTTTAAACTGGCAGAGGGGAGATTTAAACTAGATGCTAGGGAGAAGTTCTTTACAGTGAGGGTGGTGAAACACTGGCATAGGTTGCTCAGCGAGACTGTGGCTGCTCTCTCCCTGGAGGTGTTCAAGGCTAGGTTGGATGAGGCTGTGAGTGACCTGTTCTAGTGGGAAGTGTCCCTGCCTGTGGCAGGGGGTTGGAACTAGACCATCTTTGAGATTACCTCCAACCTAAACCATTCTATCAGTCTATAAATGCACCTAAACCTGAATCTTTCTTACACAGATTTTACAGGGCAATTAACCTTCATTTGAAGCATAAGTAATAAGTAAACGTTAAAACTTACTAAGCATGACTACCTCATCCTCAGCAGGTTATGCAGAGGTCAGCAGACAACAGCAGTGCATCTCCAGGAGCATTATAAGAAAATCAATTATTTCTCTCTGAATAGATGACAGCTTCACAAGAGACATCAGTCACCAATGAAGTCACCCATAAGGTTTAACCAGCAGTTAGCAGGCAAAGTACAGCACTTGACATAGCGCAAATGAACCTAACTGCCACATCCAACAGAGAACAAACTCCCATAGTGAGTCTGCTCATAGTCTTTGGGGGAGCAATACATCCCCAAAACACCCTCTTGAGAAGGATGTGCTTTGGGTAAATATGCTCACAATACCACAAAAAATAACCACGGAAGTAAAGACACAAAAAAAAAATCTAGAACATCAATACACAGTAGCTTAAGTAAAAACACATAGTTAAGGCATTTTCTTGAACTACAACATAGCCTGAAATACATCACTTTTCTCTTGTTAATTTAACTAAGATGTCTCTTCAGAAGAGTATACTGACATCATTAGATGAATGAAGTCACTGCCAACGCACATCACACTTCTGTTGTGCTGATGGTTGTGTTTAGGTTCTTTGATGTAATGTGTCTGTGAGAAGAGAGAAAGCATTCCACAGAATTTCATGTATGGAGAAGTCATACTTTGAGACCACTGAATTTCTCTTTTCATATTTCATACATCTGTTTTGTATGAAGCAAAAAAGTTTCCAAGAAATGTCTAAGAACTTACCTAGTGGGGGAATTTAAAAACAAAACCAAAAACCAGAATACCAATTTTCAAATAGTGATCCTTTTCATACTGACACTCTTATTTCACATTAACTACTTTGTTAGGTAAGATGAGTTTATTCCATTTGCCCCTAGTTAATATAAAATTACATAAAACAATAATAATAATTAGGCTAGGAATAATCATAAAACAGCTACCACAATTTAAATTTACAACACTTGAATTTCTTAGTATCATTGATACATCTTTATAGTGAAGATAGAGTCCGCTGGTTTTAGTATTCTTAATATTATGAAAAATGCAAGTATTTTCTTTGGAATAATTTACTTGAGCTGATGGAATGTTGATGGGAGCACCTTTTTTTAAGGGAGTATGCTGCAGAACATTCCATAGGACTGTACATGGGGAATGACAGACCTCCACTTATACACACACCTCACATCAGACAAAAGTAAATGAGAATGGGGATGTTTCTGGTCTAATACCAACTGAACATCACAAAAGTCAGAGCCAGTTAGTCCTCTGTAATCAGTATAAATGCTTTGCACTCCCCTGAAAACCACAGTATGATCCATGCTCCTTAAAACTGGCAAGTAGAGAAGCTAGTCCTCATCAAGAATTTCTGCATTTCAGACACTCATTCAAGCAGGGGCATCATAGTAATGCAACCCAAAGCACTGAACACATCATTCAGGTCCCAGGAAACACACCTGTTTATGGTGCCACCCACTAAGGGTCAAACCACAAGCAAACACATATAGAGACAGGATGTTTACAGCTGAGCAAACAGCATAGGTTAACATGAACACTAGACACTGTACTCCGCCTCAACCCTGAAACCCTCAGACTCTATGTTCATACTGAATTATCACTCTAAGAGCTTTAATTATCATAAGTTAATCACATCCCTGAGGCATTATAGGGCAGCAGGCAATGGCGGATGCCTCTAATCCCTCTGGGGTGTAATTATTTCATAACCACTACACTTCAGGGTTACATGATTGCTGTTATGGAAAAATTTATTCCCTCTCCTTTCTCAACCCAAGCCCTTTAAAATTAAATACATCTCTGACCTATTTTGCACAATTCTTATCCTTTCCCTTAACATGCAGTGCAGGACTGTTCTTTTCTTTAGACAGTAGAGAAAGGATAATCTTCTCCTCCTCTTTTTTCTTTTTCCCTACACTTCATGGCATATCCAGCACAGCATAAACTACTTGGAGGCACTATTTTCAAATGTGACAGCCTGGATTGGAACAGAGATTTATTCACTTCTTGATCTTGGAAGGATTATGATCCTCAGCTTCACAATGAAAAATTTACGAAAGACTTGTTGCTATAAGAAATCAGAGTCAAATAGATGCAGGCATATTTTCAGCTGTGGCTTGCCACTGTTTTGGTGGAAAGGATTTCCAAAAAGATGACTTCTTCCTCTCAAGTTACTTCCATATAATAAGATAAAATGGCATGTGAATCAACATGACTTTTTTTTTTTTAAACTATGAAGCTCTCTTTGTCAGTCTCCAATCTCAAAATCCCAAAAGAGTCACCAAAAGAAACATAAGCAAAAGATATTTCACTTTTCTAATTCTACAGACTGACAGTGGCTGATAAAAAAAGCCATCTTCCTCACAGGAAACACCAGGTGGAGAGTCTAAAGAATTTTAGAGATGTGCATTCTCTAAAAGTTACAAGAATCCTCCTTTCCTCACCCAGCATCTGGCAGAATACCCTAACAACTTGCCAATCACAGCCAAGTCTCTGAATGAGAAGAATCAGACCAAATTCAAAGCTTCAGACCTACAGCACTGCCATTTCTAGGTCTTTTGGGTACTCAGCCCTGATAAAATCTACAGGTCAAAAATTTGCAATGACTGTTGCCACACGGACACTCATAGTAGAGCAATAATTGGCACTGCATTCACGGCCTTGGTAGAATTGACATCAGATACCAGCAGACTGAAATAAATTAAGTTTGATCTGATGATTAAAATCTTGGAATATGAAAAACACACACACAAAAAAAAAAACCTACCACCCTCATTCTTCTTCTTAAAGGTCTCAAAACTTGCTAAGAGTTCAGGCTTTCCTCTCCCTGATTAACAGGTTTGAGATCCTTATGCATTTGTTTGTTCAGTTGCCACAGGAAAGGCGGGCACAGAATTAATAACAAAAGCAAAGGGGTGAAATAAAAGCAGGAAAATTCTTCTCATTCAGTAAGCATACTGTCACTCTTCAGCAGAAGAAATAAATCAACCAAGCTGTAAGATGTCATTAGCTGTCAAGCACCTTAGCTAAATCTTATGGTATCCACTATCCCATCTTGCATGCTGACATTTCCCTCTCTCTAAAGTGCACTTTTACAGGAGGACTCGATAAATGCTTTCCCTTGCACTATTGAACAATGAACAACACACTGACATTTTCAACTATACAGGATTCCAAACAGCTGACAAAATCTGTCTCTCACTTGCACTGTAGCTATTAGATAGACCTGTTTGCTACACTGCCAAATGTGTTTTACATGATATGCCAACTGGATGGTTACAAGTACTGGTTTGATTTGAATTTGACAAATTTAAAGCATTCATTTAGACACAGAGGAAATCTGAAATATATTTATGATTTTCACAAGTCTTTCTGAAGACACTGCAGGCTTCAAAGCATCACATCTTTACAGTACTTGGATATTCAAGTGAAAACTCAGAGGGTCAGTTTTTCAGAATGATGTTTCAAAATTCTAGCTACCATATAAACCTTAATTTCTTCTGCTGGCTTTAGTTGTCACCTGAAGTGTTTAGAGTATGCTCTGCAAGCTCAGATGATTTAAGCAAGATAGGTGAAAAACTGTTTCTGGGAAGGTCATCTGCCTGCACCAATTCTTCTCAGGTAAACTCAGACTCATCAGGTATTATTTTTTTTTTTCTGTCTGAAGTGCATCACTTTTAAGGTATTGTTAATAAATCTCCTCTCTATATATCGACCCTACAATAAGATTTCAGATACATTAAGGGCAAAGGCATCATTATTTCAAAAAAAAGCCTATGTAATGGGGACTATTAAGCAGGAGTGTTTAGCAAACCTTGTGTTAATGTTTGAAAAGAGATCTATCAACAACTATTAAAAGTCCTTCCATTTTCTGTCCTCCAGCAACTTCCTGATGCATTTCTTTAAACACTGAAATGGAATACTGATCTCCTTGATAATGGAAACATTTTCTTTTAAGATTAATGACCAGAACACAGGAAAGTGCTTGAGTTCAATGATTTGCAAGTCCCTACCAAAGTAAGGCTATTCTTGGCTAAAACATGGTGAGAGGTTGAGTCTTAGCTACTTAAATACATATCAACTCAGTATCCCAGGAAAAACAACAGCACTTACCATTTTCTAAATTATACAAATTAAAGGTCTTATCTTTCAAATGGCTCCAGCTCCCACAAAATCACAAAAACCACACTGGAAGCCTGGAAATAGCACTTTATCAGGGTTGTGGGTTTTTTCCCTTCTTTGATTTAGTTATTTTACACTGCTGCTTTCTCTTCATATGGAGCAGAAAAGAAGACAGTTAATCTGGACAAAAAGTGTTCAACACACTGGTAAAAATAAACAGCTCAACACGTTTAAATATATAGCCATCAACCTCCATATAACTGGTTTAAATCTGGCACTCAGAAACACTTCACTTTTATTAAGCAAGTGACTGGCCTCAATTGGTGGGGTAGCCACTGTCTAATTGAAAGACATTCATAAAATCAGCACCATAACACCTTACCATCAGAACTGCTGTCTCAAACAGTCTGAGGAAAGAGTGATGAACTGGGAAGAAACTGAGATTTTAAATATCTTTTGTAAAACTGAATGCATGGAGGTCAGCCTCAACAGAGAAACTTGCAGAAGTCTGACCAGAGGACTCTGAACTCAAACACTGTCACAGTAAGAATTTCTAACATTGCTTTGAGGGGGAAAGATTTTTTTTTTTTTAATGGAACTCAGCATCATCATCTTTCTGTTTACACACCTCAAGACGGTTTAAGTTGGGCCTGAATCATAGAATCATAGAATGGTTTAGGTTGGAAGGGACCTCAAGGATCATCCAGCTCCAACCCCCTGCCATAGGCAGGGACACCTCCCACTAGAGCAGGTTGCTCAAGGCCTCATCCAGCCTGGCCTTAAACACCTCCAGGGAGGAAGCATCCACAACCTCCCTGGGCAACCTGTGCCAGTGCCTTACCACCCTCACTGTAAAGAACTTCCTCCTAACATCCAGTCTAAATCTCCCCTCTTCCAGCTTAAACCCATTCCCCCTCGTCCTAACATTACTAGACCGTGTAAATAGTCCCTCCCCAGCTTTCCTGTAGGCTCCCTTCAAATACTGGAAAGCCACTATAAGGTCTCCTCGAAGCCTTCTCCTCTCCAGGCTGAAGAGCCCCAACTCTCTCAGCCTGTCCTCATAGGAGAAATTTATTACTTTCTTCTAGAGTACAATTTGTCATTTAGAAATATAGCATGTTGATCATTTCACACTATTTCCTAATGAAGAGCAAGGACTCAGCAGTTAAGAAGATTTAAGACTTGGTGGAATACTGATAAGCACTAGGGAGATGATGAAGAGTCGATAGCTGATAGAGGTCTGCTCCACAAGTGTGCTAGTTTGAGCCTAGCTAGAATGTTTTGGTGAGAAGAACCAGATTATAGGCTGTGGAAGGAAAACAAGGGTGATGTCTACGTCACGCATTGCCTTGCTGAGATGTATAAGAATCAAAACATAGATAAGGCACTCACTTCTGCTGGGGAGCTCCAAGCTGCATCTCCCTCTCTAAACTCACCCTCCCTTTTTTTTTTTTTTTTCTTTCCTAATCCACTTCGCTTGCTAACCCCTTGGCCAAACCTCCATTCTTCCTTGAGCCTGGGCTAAGGTTGAGAGGGGTAGGGGGAAGGTGAAGGGGCAGTTGGGAGCCACTCCTGGGGACTCAGGTTTCTGGGAGGGCTGTTGTATACCTTGTATATTTCTGTACATAATGGTATATATTGTAGATATCTGCTTGTATATTGTGATAAGCTGTAAATAATAAGCTTCATTCAATTTCCAGAGCCAGCTGAGTCTAGTCTGGTTGATTTCCAAAGTGTCGGGGGGTAGGGAACACCCAAACCATCACAACAAGCCACAACGCTAGTTCAGAAACATAGTCAACCAATTCCAGTAAGATGCAACTACTTGCTCCATAGCCTTTAAACTGCAGTTCCACAAATCTTTGTTATTCAAACCACAAAGTGACTTAAACATTCAGATTTCTGTCACTACTAGACAGAAGACAGATAAACTAGCTATGGTTTAAATGTGTAGCCGAAAAAATATGAGATTTTTTTGTTAATCAGGATTTTAGTTACTCCTTCATTTGATTTCTAGCTCTAAAGGAGTGCAAGAACACTCTGTTTAGCTTCAAATATTATCAAGATATCAAAACCATTACAACCCATCAGGAGGTGAACGTTACTCTGATTTTACAACAGAGCTTCAATTAAAGACCAGAAGCATCTCCCCATGGGATGGGGCTCCTTCTCTGCCCAGCTTGGAACCAAACTGAGCTTAAGTCATGGGCCATGAAGCTGAGTGCAACACAGGGAAAAAAAATTTCTCTTCTGAAACAGTAGAAAACATATAAGAGGGATGCTAGAGGGGATGTATTAATGCTAACTTCTGCTTTAGAAGTCAAGGCTTTTAACTGAAGTAACATAGGGTAAAAACAAATATCAAATGAAAGGGAACAAAGCAACAAGAAGCTGTAGCAGGAGAAAAATAATCACAGGCACAGCAAGAAATGACCAGTTTGGCTAATGACAAAGGAAAACAATAGGCTAAAGGCTAGACATAGTCTGCCTAGATGCAGAAAGATACAAATATAGTGAGCCATGTCTTCAATTCATTAATGCAAATTTATACTGGTGATTAAAGACTAAAGAGGGGCCTGCATTGAGATGTAGAGCTCCTTGAGCAGTGCTGATCCTGGACTTCTCCTTAGGTGCCTGCCTGCAGGGCCAGTGGAAACCACACCTAGCACTTGGGGCAAGCTTTAGCCAGGACGGGTTGCTCACCTAGTAAAATATCTGATACTTCAAAATCTGGGACAATTTAGTTATTATCCCAATTTCGTAATATTACACTACTTAAGTGCAAAAATGCTTTCATGCAATATGATTATGATTTTAACTTCAGGAAAGCAACTCTAGAGGAATATCTTAATTTAATTTTTGATATTTTTATAGTGTCTTAGTTTTCCTTGGCATCAGAACAGAAAGAAATGCCAAAGCCTTCTCAAAAACAAAACATGAGCTGTCTTCTGGCAATGCATGCTAGAAAGAAGTCACTGACAGAGGAAGGGAGCGATACAGGAAAAGACGTGCTTTTGGTATCTTTCACTGAACACACCAAGGCAGTGTGAAGTCAACTGGGTTGAAGAAAGAAAATCAGAATCCCAGATCTGTGTGAAATTTCTCTCCACAACCTACATCAAAGGATGCCTCTCTGTATCTTTTAAAATATGATAAGATCTATGAATATGCACACATATTCATATACCATATGTATGCAAAAGCACATGCATAGGTATGGACATACCTCTATGTTATACATATGATAACATGGATATTGTACAATTCTATGTATCCTTTACTAATAGAGGAGATTTTCTGCACTGCTTTTATCTAAGAGTCTAGCTCAAGGATTCACTCCCTAAAGGACAAATATAGCTCAGCAAACATTGAAATATGCATATACACACTTTTCTTCATTTACAAGAAAATTATACAGGGCAAAAATCCAGAAAGCCTTTTAACATATACAAGTGCAAGTCTTGAATCAAAAGCTTGTGGAAGGCAAGGGGGGCACATCCACTGAGTTTAATTGGTTTTGGTTAAGCCATTAACAATCCTAACGCCAAATCCAAATTAGCATTTTTGCAAGGAAAAGTCCAATTAGTAGGTGGAGGAACTCCAAATTAGATGCGGTGTGCTTCTTAAACTGTGTTGGTAATACACTGAGTAAGATCAAATCCCTTGCTCAGTGTGGTGTTAAGGCAGCTCTCAGTCAGTTACATCAGCTACTGACTGAATACTTTTATTAATGATAGTAAAGCTGTCAGCCTCACTATCAAGGGCAAATTAAAATTTAAGTCATTACATTTTGATCCAGTTGAATCTTTCTACAGCATCTCTGCATACAGAACACTTCTTCAGCTCTGGATATCACGCAGCTTTCAGCTTTGAAGTCCATACCTAATCCAGAGTGGCTGCATTTCAACAGTCTATGAAATTATTATATACACTAAAATCTCTTGAAATGTTATGTGTATTTATTTCATTTTAATTTGAACCCATTAGTCAGAAAAAAGATCCATTCTACACAGGCACATCCACTTCACCAAATTTAGCTTTGATTTTTTAACATTATCACTAAATTACATTCCCCTGGAAGTACAGTAGGCTTAAGCAGGGTATTAATTTAATTTGAGACTAAACTACATACTGAAAGCTACTGACCACTTTAATTAGTTCATCGATCCCAAAAATCATTATAATGGTGGGGAGCGGGGAGAGTAGAGGAAACTAAGAATAAAGGTGCATGTCACACACTCAACTTGCAAAGCTGATGTCAAATACATTGGTCTAATCAGCAATAACAACGTATCAAAAAATGGCTTTTGCACAGGCAATCGAAAACCAAGAACAAGGACACTGTAACTTAAATGGCAGGGGACAGAAGACAGAGAAAAGGCACAGATGATATGGAAGGCAGCAGGACAATTTATTTACCCTGCTCAAAATTTCAGCCCTCCATCCCCATTCTCAAAGCCACCTTTTGTCCTCAGGATTACCATGATATCAAACCTCAACTGACCTTCAACACCTTCACTACCCCGAGACACTAACATGAGCCTTTGCATTTGTTTCTTTGATGCTTCTCTCTCAAAAGCTCTGCTGCTAGAACCAGACAGATTACCAGAACCACTGACATTGTTAGTATTACCAATGTTTCAGCTGCCTTGCATACAAATCATCAACAGCATCTTCCTCCAGAGGACTTCAAACATTCTCACTAAGAAACAGAGACGGGGAAAAGTTCTGTATAAGCTAAAAGATCTTTTAGCTTTTAAATGGGTCCCCAGTCCCACATACCATGCAGAAACCAAGGCAGGCACAGATGGACACCAAGGTCAGCAAAAAATCTATAGACTAAGCAGACTTCTGGATCCTCCTATAGCTATTCCTATGCCACATTGTTACTATTCTCTTGCACAGACAAGTTGGAGGAGGCAAAGGTAAAATGTGCCATGTTCTAAGGTGATATTCCCTGTGTCATGTCAGAGCAGAGAAGGCTACCAACCTCAGTTTCTCTGCACTCTTACTGTCTTGACCCTTCATGTAACTTTGAACGTGCAACTGGGAACACCAGCGGAATCTGGCTGTACTTTCATATGTGCATCCTTCAGCTGCCCACTCTGAGAAAGCACTTTCTGAAGCAGTGATTTAACCTGAGCAGCTGAGCAAGCTATCCCCCTGTATCCCTGCAGTCTCTCTGCATGCACTTCCTTTCTTTCAGCATGCTGTGCTCATTTACAGACCATCACTACTTCATCCGACTTCAAAGCCTTAGAAGGGAGGTGGTTCTGTCCTCATACGCGTGAAAGCTACCACACAGCAGCTGTCTTACCTTACGCTGCCTGCCTGACAATCATGATATATGAAAAAGGATAATCTATATAATTTCCCTCATAATTAAAATTGGCTTTGAGGGATCTATTAACCTGTGCTATTATTCTGTCTACTTGCTTCCCCACAGAACAAGATATAATCTTCATATTTCTACAAATGATCATGATGAGGTATTTCATGAGAGCTTTCATTTTAGCTCTGCATATACACTGCCTTCAAAAAACATATCTTCCCCATCATCACATATCTACTAACACCACTGCTGTTAGATTTGTGGTCTTTAACGTGTCCATCCTGCTCAGCATATGAAAACTGAAAAACATATTAATCAAAAGGAGGAAAAAAAAGTGTTTATGTGATGTCACCAGCCTCTCAAACTAAATAACTAACTATAATGCACAACATTCAGATGCTGGAAGCTCGAGACAGCTTTTCAGTCAATCAGAGAATGCACTAAGGTAGATGACTTGTACAGAACTGGTAAACCAGTCAAGAGTAACATATGCAAGGTAAGTTAGCAATAACATTTGGATTACAACACTGAAAAACAGCCTTATGAACTTACTTGAACCAAGTAGCTGCACAAATGAAGTACATCTACCACTCCAACAGACAGAACAAATATTCTGACCCACTTAACTGGAGAACCAACTCTTTATGTAATAGGTTTGATGCTAAAAACATTTTTTCCTTTAAGAATGAGAAACACCAGGATGCTATTCATCATGCCACCATCTATCTTCTTGCATTCCCAAATGAAGCAAAACCCAGCAAATGATTATTTTATACCTAAGACAAGGGGGGGAGGGGAAACCAAAATGAAAACACTACCCCCCAAAAAAAAAAAAATCAAAGAGACAATTCATTTTGTCATCAAGTTCTTTATGCACTGGACACAGACGTTGGACAACAGTACCACAGCAGCACTACCCAACTAGGATTTACAATGCCCTCAAGAACCCTAGATTTAACCATTTTGACACCCATTTTAGCGACCAAAGCAACAAAACTCCCAAAATGTCAGATGCATAAATTGAGGCCACTGTATCCCAAAGGATTAAACCAGAGTGATCTAATATTCATACCTTCCCTAGAGTATGTCTCTTTGTTTTCGAGTGTCATCCTGAGACTCCTTGGCAGAGAGGAAGACTACAAAGTGCAGCTGAACAGTTCTCTCGCCTGAACTGCTCTCAAGACAGCACTTTGAAACAGGAAGAGACAGGACTCGGGAGAACATATAATAAATATCTTATAAGGTGCTGGAACACTCAGTAATTAATTTTTCAGCAAGGAGAAGCTTTTATTTCAGCAATGTGTAAAAAATAAATTTCAAATTCCATACTCACTGCCTGGCTACTCGTGTCCTGGCCCAAAGTAATAGCAGAAATGGAAGAATCTCAATTAAAGATCTGCATAAAACAGGCCAAGAGTCCCTGCTTTTACTTAACCTGATTTCCACAGCAATAGATGAGAGCTGTATTTCCATTACAGAACTCTGGAAAATTTTGTTTTCTTTCTGTATGACCCTAAGAGAAAAAGAGCACTCTGGCATTAATTAGGACAAGAAGGGGTAGAGAAAGATCCTGAAAGCTTTACCTGCTTCAGCTCAAAAGTGCTTTTGTCATTCTGAAGAGGGTTAGACAAAGCACAAAAGCATTAGCCACACCAAACAAATATCTAATTTTTATGGGAGCATTACATTATAATTTAAAAGTTACTGAGTCAGTTTCAAAATGTGAACTGATGGCAAAAATTATTCCTCCATCATTCCTCTCTCTTCTGAGCACCCACTTTACCTGAGGTTCCTTCTACACAATTTTAAGCAGGCTCTTCTTGATATGTTATCCTTCCAACATGTGGGACCAGTTGCCCTGTTCCAAGCGCTTCTCTGTAGTCCAGAATCACAGAATTAACCAGGTTGGAAAAGACCTTCAAGGTCATCGAGTCCCACCTATCACCTAAGCCTTCTAATTAACTAAACCATGGCACTAAGTGCCTCATCCAGCCTCCTCTTAAACACCTCCAGGGATGGTGACTCCACCACCTCCGCAGGCAGCCCATTCCAATGGGCAATCACTCTTTCTGTGAAGAACTTCTTCCTAACGTCTTCCTAACCTGCCCCGGTGCAGTTTGAGACTGTGTCCTCTTGTTCTGTCACTGTGTGTCTGGGAAAAGAGACCAAGCCTCGCCTGCTACAACCTCAGTAAGGAGCAATAAGTTCTCCCCTGAGACTCCTCTCCTCCAGGCTGAACAAGCCCAGCTTCCTCAGCCACTCCCCATAGGGCTGTGCTCCAGCTCACTCACCAGCCTTGGTGCCCTTCTCTGGACACATTCAAGCACCTCCATATGTTTCTTAAATTGAGGGGCCCAGAACTGGACACAGTACTCAAGGTGTGGCCCAACCAGTACTGAGTACAGAGTCAGAATGTATTCCCTGGTCCTGCTGACCACCTATTCCTGATACAGACCAGGACGCCATTGAACTTCTTGGCCACCTCGGCACACTGCTGGCTTATGTTCAGTTTCCTATTGACCAGTACCATCAAGTCCCTCTCTGCCTGACTGCTCTCCAGCCACTCTATCCTCAGCCTGTAGTGCTGCATAGGGTTGCTGTGGCCAAAGTGCAGAACCTGGCACTTTGCCTTATTAAAACTCATGGCACTGGACTGCATTCATCTGTCCAGGTCCCTCTGCAGAGCCCTCCTGCCCTCTAACAGACTGACACCTGCTCCCAACTTGGTGTCATCTGCAAACGTACTGATGCTGGACTCAATCTCCTCATCCAGATCATCAATGAAGATATTAAACAGGATCAGGACCAGCACTGATCCCTGGGGCACACCACTAGTGACAGCTGCCAACTGCATTTAGCATCATTCACCACCACTCTCTGGGCCCAGTCATCCAGCCAGTTCTTAACCCTGCACAGAGTGCCCCTGTCCAAGCCATGGGCTGCCAACTTGGCCAGGAGTTTGCTATGGCAGACAGTATCAAAGGCCTTGCTGAGGTCCAGGTAGATTACATCCACAGCCTTCCCCACATCCACCGGGCAGGTCACCTGGTCATAAAAAGAGATCAATTCGGTCAAGCAGGACCTGCCTCTCCTAAATTTGTGCTGGCTGGGTGTGATCCCCTGGCCATCCTGTAGGTGCCCTGTTACTGCACTCAGGATGATCTGCTCCATTATCTTGTATGGCACTGAGGTCAGGCTGACAGGTCTGTAATTTCCTCAGTCCTCCTTCCAACCCTTCTTGTGGACAGGCACCACATTGACCAGCTTTCAGTCTTCAGGAATCTCTCCAGTGAGCCATAGCTGTTGATAAATGATGGAGAGTGGCTTGGCCAGCTCATCTGCCAGCTCTCTCGGCACCCTAGGATGGATCCCATCTGGTCCCATAAACATGTGAGGATCCAACAGGCTCAACAAGTCCCTAACTGCTTCCTCCCTGTAATCCAGGAGGCCATTCTGCTCCCTGATCCCACCTACCAGCTCAGGAGGCCAGCTGTCCTGAGGACAACCTGACTTGCTACTGAAAATTGAGGCAAAGAAGGTGTTACGCACTTCTGCCTTTTCCTCATCTCTAGTCACTACATTCCCCTCCTTCTCCAATAAGGATAACCTCTGTTCTTTATATGTCATTAATATATTTATAAACCCACTTCTTGTTATCATTCACAGCCGTGGCCAGTCTAAGTTCTAACTGGGCTTTCACCTCTCTAATTTTCTTCCTACATGACCTAGCAATGTCCTCACATTTTCCTGAGTTACCTCCCTCTCTTTCCAAAGGTGATTTGCCCTCTTTTTTCCCCTTAATTCCTTCACAAGTCCCTCACCAATCCAGGTTGGTTGTCTTCCCTGGCATCTCTGCCTTCGGCACAGCCTGCTCCCATGACTTCAAGATTCCTATCTTGAAGTAGATCCAATCTTCCTGGACCCTTTTGTTTTTAAAGGCTTTTCCCCAAGGTACCCTTTGAGCTAGTTCTTTGAATAAGTCAGAGTCTGCCCTCTGGAAGTCCAGTGTGGATGTTTTGTTGATGCCCCTCCTGGCTTCACTGCATATTGAAAACTTTATTATTTCATGGTCACTGCACCCCAGACAGCCTCGGACCACCACATCTCCCACTAGCCCTTCTCTATTCATAAACAGCAGGTCGAGCAGCCCCTGGTAGGCTGGCACACCAGCTGTGTCAAGAAGCTATACTCTAGGCTCTCTAAAAACCTTCTAGACTGCCACGTCTCTGCTGCATTGAGTTCTCAGCAGGTATCTGGCAGGTTAAAATCACCTACAAGAACAAAGGCTGAGAGTCTTGAAACATCTTGCAGTTGTTTATAGAATAACACATCCACCTCCTCTTCCAGGTTGGGTGGCCTGTAACAGACTCCAACCAGTAGGTCAGTCTTATTGGTCTGCCCTCTGATTTTTACCCATAGACATTCAACCCAATCATCCTTAGTTACAAGATCCACGGCATCAAGGGCTTCTCTAATATATATGGCCACCCCTCCACCCTTTCTCCCTCTCCTGTCTTTCCTGAAAAGTCTGTTCATTGTAGCATTCCAGTCGTGTGATGCATCCCACCATGTTTCTGTGATGGCAACCACACTGTAGCCTTCACGTAACACCAAGGTTTCCAGCACATCCTGCTTGATGCCCATACTGTATGCATTAGTGTACACACACTTCAGCTGGGCTGTTGATTTTACCCCTGACACTGACTTACCACTTACTGAGTGTCAGTACAAGAGGACAGAGTCTCAAACTGTGCTAGGGCAGGTTAGGAAGATGTTCACAGAAAGAGTAATTGCCCATTGGAATGGGCTGCCTGCGGAGGTGGTGGAGTCACCATCCCTGGAGGTGTTTAAGAGGAGGCTGGATGAGGCACTTAGTGCCATGGTTTAGTTAATTAGAAGGCTTAGGTGATAGGTGGGACTCAATGACCTTGAAGGTCTTTTCCAACCTGGTTAATTCTGTGATTCTGAGTAAGCAATTAGTAATAGCCTCAATTAGCTCCCTGATTGGTTGACCTATTATGTCTGACAAGACCTGCAGTACAGTTTTGGACACACACCTAAATGGTTTGGTATACATTTCCACTTTTAGACAGGAAGCCACAGAGAAGATCTGTTTCTTGCAATTCTTCTGGAAAAAATTCAAGATCAAAAAGTCCTAAGACCAGAATACAAGTTCAAAAGATGCTGAAGCTCCCTAGTCCCTTGATCTCAGAGTAGGTGGAAAGAAAAAAAAAAAGGAAATTGACATTCATATACACCACTGCTGCAATGGTCTCATAATAAGAATTATAAACAAGACAGCTTTTCTAAAAAAAAGGTGATTATGACACACTGTTTCATTCCACAAAACAGAAGTATTTGTAAGGAAAAAAAAAAGTCTTAGGAAGAAAGAAAAAAGCCAAGAGAAGTCAGAAGACCAGCTGTGACAACACACACCTGATGCCATAGGACTGGGTTCAAATATCTGCGGTCAATAAAGCAGTAAAAGAATTTATATCAAAGTCATATGTTGGGTGGGTACATTCACAATATTTGAGCTAGTTTCAGTGTTCATCTCTGGATTTGATTAATACACTATTGGGAAGCCAATAAAAATCCTTACTGATGCCTTGAGCACAAGTTTTTCATAAACAGCTTCACTGCATTAAAGAAAATTATCATCCTGATATCCTCAAACAAATGTACCTCACAGCATTTGGTTCCTCTGTGAATTGTAGAGCCATTTCATAATCAGTCAACTATTTGTTCAGCTGCTTGTAAACTTACTGAACTAACAATGAACAACAATTCTTGTTAAATATTTTAGGGGTTTCTTTCAAAGGTCTCATCCTCAGGAATCCAGGAAGATAATACTGATTTCCCTTAGATAAACATTTCATCATCAGTAATTCAAGTTTCGGACACCATGCATTCCACAGAGGTAAAAAGACATTTCTTAGTTCAGATTTCATCATTAACAATGAATGCTTATGATCTAAGATAGCAGTGTTTGAAAGGGAAAAAAAAAAAACCACACAGAACCCAAACTTAGTAAATACACAAAGACACAGTGAGTTACTGAACACAGAATATCATCAAACAGATGAAACATTCAGTGCCCTATGTGAAAGCACATTGACTATCACCTTGCTGCTCTTAGAACTTATACACTGCTTACTACAGGCAGTGAAAAAGTCCATTTTCATCAACCTTCAACCATTTGGTTAGGCATTTGTCACCATACTCACTAGCAGCTTCATTCTCTTCAATTGTTAGTGACATTTTCCTCTGGATTTTGTTGGGTTAGTGCACAGGCAAAGAGGGAATACTGTTCACCTCACAGGCATTTCCAGTTTCATTGTAGGGCTAGACTTTAAACTTTTTGAGAGTTTCTCTCAAATTTTGCTGATATGCAACTGAAAGATAGCTGAAGACTTGAGTGAGATTTTTATCTGAAGTGCTGAGCATTAGGAGGACAAACAGAAGAACATCCCTTTAGAAATTGACCCTGGGAATGCAAGAGGGTGCCAAGGGAGCTGGAGGTGTACCTTTTTGCTGCAGCTGGTGCCTTCTCTTCTAAGCTGCTGATTTCTTACCTATCTTGTGGATACAGAACTCAAAGCCATGAGAGCCAAGAGACAATGGTATTTTCTGGATACCTCAATTGATACTACTCCAGTGTCTGCAGGGTAATTCATTTCGCAAAGGGTGCCTTGCTACAAAATCAGCCTGAATGGAGTTATTTCAAACAGACCTAAAAAGAAGTGGCAAATTGTCACTGTGGATTCAAGTTTGGCCCAGAAGGTACAACAGCCACCAGCTCTCTATCAACTCTCTCCATTAACCAGTTTCTCAGCCTATGAACTTTGCTTCCAGTTCAAAATACTCTGGAGTAGCACAGCTGCCACAGAGAAGTCTGATCAACTTGTGTTGTAAGTATGCAAAAAAAAATTAAGACACTAGGGAGAACATAATTAATGGACCCGGTTTACCCATTCCTGCATATTTTCATAATTCATTTAGAAAGAAACATATCATCTGCTTGTCCTTGAATGCCCTGGGGATGCTCCCTGCAACCCAACATGTTTAAATGTTTTTTCTGGTCACTGACTCTTTTTACTCAGCACTTCAACTGAATACATCAAAATCAGGAGAGTAAAGCACAGAGTATATGCCCCAGCACATAACCACATCTCCCTTTCATTGCTCTACCTCAGCCTGGCAGATTAACTCAGTATTATTGAGACAACGGTGGCCCAAATGGCATCCAACCTTCATTTCCACTAACTTGAAACTACTACACTATATGAACAATAAGACTGTCAAATGAAACACTGGGGAGGGGAGATTCAATTTTTTTTTTACATTAGGTCAGAAAACTACAAAATGGAATAGAAGCACACAGCTTCAGTGTGCTTGCACTTCAGATGTGACCCATGCCCAACTGTTTCTCAAAAAAAAAAAAACCAAAACAAAAAAAGTTTATGCAATTAAAGACAACAATGACAGCAACAGACTGCAATCAGAGCTTGCATGCAGCCCACAAGTGGATCCCAGATACAGCAGTTCTTCACAGTCTTAGAAGTAACTACTTCTAAATACCTCTTGCAATTTAAGTCAGCAAACACTGATTTTTTTTTTAAGCAATCAATTCTTAACTCTCCAAAATGCATTACCTTTCCAGTTCACTTATCCTTTCTGCCTGCTTTTGGTGCATTCTCCTTCAATCCTCTGGTTTTCCTTCAAACATTATTACCATGAATGTCAAACACACATACACACACAAAGTGAACAGATTAGCAAGGACAGAACCAGAGCACAAGAGACTGTCACAAAATTTTTAGTCTGTCAGTTTCATGCAAGTTTGGGTCAAGGTCATTCCTATGCCCCCAAACTCTCAGAGTTCTCTTAAGTGGGAAGAAAAGAGTACTACTAATTACATTACAAACAACTTAAATATTTTTATTTTTTTTATTGTTGAAAAAGAAAACAAAGGTTTCTTTCTTGCACGCAGAAAGCAAAATGTGTTGTAACTCAATACGTGTGTTTTAAGTGCTTTCCAGTCAAAATATACTTCACTCACACAAAAGAAAAACAAACAACAACAACAAAAAACCCAAACCAAAACACACAAAAAAAACCCACCACCACTGCCAAAGTAGGTCACTTTTCCCAGTAAGGGGACCAAAAAGCAGATGCTCTCATGTTATTAGAAAAATGTGGCTTTAAGTGACTGTTTTTACATACACAACTCTCCAAATCCAAGTCAATGGTTGAACTATCTTCAGCAGACAAACAGAGAACAGCAGTGCTATTATTGTAGCTGTTTTTTTTTCTACAGGAAAAAATAAAATTAACTGGAGCTGTGTTAATTATATTATTAAGAGTCCAGTGGGGAACAGTGCAAATGACAAGAACCCAGCACTGCCAAGGTTTATATGGCATTTTGTACAAGTTATTGAATGAGCTAATTTGCACGCAGCAACAAGCCCATATTTAACAAAATTGTGTGGATTTACTGATGGGTGAAGACATCTAATTATAACACCAATGAATGAAATAGTCCCTTTTTCTGGAGAACCATCAAAACATCTCTGGCAGCCACGGTCATGCAAAGAAGCAGAGCAGAATTGCGCTTGCAAAAACAGATTGTTCAATAGCCTCCACAATCATCCATTTCCCAGTCTCCTTGCTAAAACTGCTAACACAAGATATAGGAAAAAAAAAAAAAAACAAACATGTTAACTGGTAACAGAGCTAGAAAGGAAAATTCTTCATATGCAACAGCCACCAAACCTATTCCTATCAAGTAGGGAGAAAAACTCAAAATAGCAGTTAGGGGAAAAGAACAGAAGTGACACCTGCAGCACTACACTCCAAGAAGACTCTGGTAGACAAAATCTCATGATAGAAATGGTGAAGTGATACTCACAGAAGCATTTCCATTTGAGTTCAATCTCAGTGAACCCCATTTCTATTAAATATGAACAAATTCAATCTGACCTGCTTCCCCTCAACCAAGAAATGTATCTGAATAATCTGCTGTCATGCTGCTTGTTTACATTTTCTTCCTACCTATTCCACTCATTCTACTCTCAAGTTAAAGCATTAGAAAAATACATACAATATGCTGTCATTTCTTCTTGTTTATGCTACAGATACACACCACATTCAGAGGGATTGAATCTGTGGTCCAAAGTATAATTTCCAAACACTTTAATGCAAGGTAATATTAATGAGCTCCATTAACATTGAAGGAAAGCAACATAGAAAGACAACTTATTTAAATAAACACCTTTGTTCATTCTTTCCCTTCTCCAAGACATGTAGCCTTTGATCCAAAATATCAAATATACTCATGAAAGAGAATACAATTCTTTGTTATTCAGATCTGTGCACTTCAGTGCCCGGTTAACCAGTTACTTTTAATTTTCTTCAGTTCATTAAATTTGAAAATTCAAGGCAAAATAAGACACAGGATAACAGCAACAGTGATGAAGAAAAGAGACTAAAATTAATTGCTTCCCCTTGAACATGGCATGACAGCTTCTGATGAGAAGTGTGCTTCAAAATGTTGTAGGAAGCAAAACACTTTTTTTTTTTTTAATGGAACTTCATTTGCATAATTTCATGGTCCCACACATATAATTCTGTTTATTGAAACAAATCTTCCTGCTCAAACTTCATTGCAGAACCTTATGAACAAAGTTCATAATCCTCTGAGATCTTATTTTATTCATCAAGATAGAATAACAACAAAAAAAAAAAAAAAACATGGTTTCATGTTCATTTAATTAAACTGCACCCAAAGTTTCTCCTTCATCCCAGCACTAGGGTTCAAGACTGCATTTGAAATAGCCAGAGGCTGCAATTCTGTAGAAAATTGGACTGGCAGCTCTCTGCTACTTGACCACTTCATTTTGGTTAGTTTTTTAATAAATGAAGCAATCCCATGGCTAATACTTTAGACAGAAAGAAAACACTCATATCAGCATCTTGCCCAAAACAACATACAAAAGTAAATCAACAAACATAGTTAAAAATACTCCAAGACCATGACGTAAAATGCTGACAACAACAAATACACAAAGAATGACATCAGACAGATTGGGGGTGGGGGGGAGGGAAAAAGAGAGATCAGTTTCCAAAAATGCAAGGCATCAAGTGGTATAGCTAGAATAACATAATCTTACCCTCTAGCTGAACCTTCTCTTTTTATCTCTGTATTCTAAATTTGTGCTGGTTGCTTTGCTAAAAATATACTTTGAAGTTGTCATAGCTATTGGTCCTGGCTCATCTTTTTTCTGCCTTTGAGAACAGCTAAAGTAATAGATCACTGTAATTAGATTTCCATGGGTGCTAGAAACAGTTTGTTTCAGCTAGAAACAGAGAAAAGATGAGCCAGAAAAGAAAGAAAACTAAGCAAGTTTAAATAAGAGAGATGCTTCTTAATATGGAAAGAATTAAAAACACACACACACACCACACCCACTGATGATAGGCTTATCACCAAAAATCTCTAAGCTAAGGCCACCTACCTGGTATTTATCCCCTACAGCATTCTTGCAGACCAACTACACCTCTCCTACCTCAATCAGTTTTGCTCAAAAAAATAAGCCACTTGTTTCTAGTTTGTCCTGTGTAATTAGGTCATGTTTTCTGAAGACAGGTGATGGCAACAAAGGAAGCTACACAATGACCTAGATGAGGCCATGTAACTAGCTCTTTGCATACTAGCAACACCTGTCATTCCCCTGGAAATCTCTCTCAAAGACACTCTGGGATTATATTTGTGTTTTTCATGTCACTGCACAATGCTGGACCATGACTGTCCTATGACTTGGAAATGTCAAGAGGAAACTTTCTAGATAAAACCTATCCAGCTCTGCCTTTACTGCAGCCACAATTTAACAAGTAGCCCATCTTCCTACACAGCGTTCCTTCCCTCTCTATGCAATATGCAGTTCAAGCTGCTGACATGGTAAACCAGTTGTATGAAGAAATGAGAAAGGTTTCACAAAATGGTCAACTTTTGTTTACCTTCATGGCACAAAAATATTTGCACTGATAAATTAATTGAAACCTTTTCAGTGTGCAATACAGAAACACAAAGTTGAAGCTGCCTTGCTGCCTAACCTGCATGTTAAGACATCCTGGTAACAAGATTAGGTTTAAATACATTTTTCAACATTCACACTGCTAAACTGAAGGGTTATTTATCAAAAGATATGTCAAAAGTATTCAATGCTTTAAATGCATTTTAGGTGCTTCTGCTTCTCTCTGAAACATCATAAAATCTTCAAAGGGTTAGAAAACCTCAAAAACAGATGCAGACTGCTTTCTTTTATTAAAGTATTAAAGTTGTATGCATGAAATCTCACTTTAACACACTGCAGTATTTTCTTTCTTTGCAACAAGCCCTCATTTGAGCTACACCTCTATGGATTTTATTTGCTTTGGTTGCAATGTTCTATTGTGATAAGCTGTGAAAAACCAAGACCACTTTTCATTTGCTCTTAGTCTTCTGACTAACTCCCAATACCAGCATTGTACATTTTTTTCCACCAGGACAGCTAATTTTAACAAATCTCTTCTTCTATCTTTCTGCTTTATGGTCCATGCATTTTTTGAATGCTTACATGTGTCTTCACAACTGTTCTTCCATTTCCTGTCCTATCTTGACACTGTTACCTGTTTAACAGCAACACAACGCCATTTGGCACGACTGGAACCCTGGAACCACTCTAGAGAAAAGCTGCTAATGTAAGGGCAGTTTGGGGAGTTGAGCTTAGGTTGAGTCTGTTTTTTAATGATTACAGTTCAAATCTTAAACCACCATTTTAAAAGTAAGGCTGCCAAGTTATGAAGGTAACAAACAACTCAGGTTTCTCTGACAGCATTCTGTAGCACCTGCCAGTTTGCATTGCATTTACTTAGAACAGTAATTACCTCTGTAAACTAGATTTTGATGCTTGTTCAAAAGATTTATGATGAGTAACCACAAAAAAAAACAAAACTAATCAAGTGCCCAGGTTACCAAGCAGATATAGAAGATGCATCTGACAAAACTAAGCAAAGATAGAAACGTACCATCAGATAATTCAGGTAGTTTCTTTGATGACATCCTCTGATGTCCCTCAGAGCACACATGTCTGCAGCAGTCATAGACACCTCTAGCAGTACAGTTTGCAAATTCTTCCACATCCCAAGAGACCTCTCTCAGGAACAAGTACATCTTGATAGCCAATCCAGATTTTCATTTCTGTGTTTTCATCCTTCTCATTATATTCCCCAAGTACTGCTAAACAAATATGCCTCATTGGTATGTTCAGTTCTTATATAGACAAGCCCTAAACATTTTGATTTTTCTTTTCTTTCAGTAGCACGACAATTTTCCACCATCCTTTATGTAAGAACACTTGATTCGCCAAATTATTTTGGTAATAGGTTGTCTAATAGGTCTTGTATCAGAAGGTGTCCATGAACCATTTATCTCTCAATATAGTCTGCAGAAGGCGAATTTTCAGAGCTGGATTACTGGAACAAAGCCAAAGAGCCACTGGGACACAGAAATCAGCACTTAGAAGCCAGAAAGGCAATCAAAGACGGCTGGATTTCAAGGGAATGTGACAGGCATTTAAAAATCAATTGCTGTTTTCTATTGCTGTTTGCTTGGAGTGTTTTTCTCTCATCTCACTGGCTTTTTATCACATTTTTTTCCCTTCCATGCTGCAGCACCCACACAACACTCACAAACTGAAGTGAGGACTGGGATGTCATTTGCTTCCACAGAGGCCCTTATGTACTGACATTACCTGCTTCCACAAAAAGGAGAGCAGCACATATCAAACTGCCTTTTTAAGCACTGTGTACTACACTTCCAGTGATAGTTTCAGTAGTACCAGTAGTACTGGTAATACTAGTAGTAATTTCAACAACAACAAAAAAGAAATCAGCATCTCTTCCAGATGTGGCCAGATGGATTTAAAGAAAACCTGGTTCCCACATTTTACTCACAGAGCAATACTTAAACAGCAACACAGTTTCTGCAGCACCCTTAAATTTTTCATTCGATGTCACTGTGCCACACAAGATAAATGACAGCACATCCTTACTGTGGCATTACTCATAGCCTTATAACCAGCCTAGGGATAAGCACCACGACATGCAAAGAGGTGAGAGGAAGCACAAATCCTAGCAGTAGGATGCAGCTTGCTTATCTATATATGTCTACTATAAGACCTCAGTACCCAACAGGGGGGCATTGAGGCACCCACGATAGTCAATGGAGACCTAGTCAATACAGCTCATGTAGTTTAGCTTACAACTCATTTTAACAAGTGTAGGGTGAGGAAAATCACATCCTAAACACTACTCACTCTAATGAGTGTGTCTGCATTACCCAATTCACACACAGGTGTCTTCCAGACTACTAGGTCAACTGACCATTTTTTGATTCAAAATTTGATAAATATCAGTCCCCAAAAGGTTAACCTTGAAGGCAGAAGAAAATAAGACTTATCTCACTGAGACCATCTGCTGTAGCAATCAAAGCAGATAGAATCCATTTGCTTGCAGGAGTCCATAGAGAGTATCACAGACTAATTGGAGTCAAAATAAATTAGTTTATTTTGTTCTGCATGGCCAAAATCCATGCCACTTAGTTTTACCTATCTAAGTAAAGAGAACAGCCTGTTCTAGGCTTTTCTCCATGAACAAAACAGACAGAGGTTACTCCAAGGGTACACTCAGCACCACCGAAGATCTGATTTGCCATTTAGATGTGTGTATCTCTCACTAGTGACAATTAAGAAAATCAAGCTATTGCAACCACCTCCTTTGGCTCATGAGCTTCAAACAGATCTCACTGAGTCTCAGTAAAGAAAGCATGAACAATCTGGGGTTCTACTTGCAGGGCTTTCCTCCCTCAAAACCCACAAACCTCACAGTTATGCAAAGCAACAAAATAGTTGACGCAGAAGAGATTACTGTGGTACAACTATTGAAGCCCACCCTTACTACTTCTTCCTCAGGGGGAAATCAGCAACCGCATCCCAGGATCCCTGCTGTGAGATGCAAACCTTTTCTTTTACTGTGACGCACTAACCCTGAACAGTACAGTATGCTAGCAGACCATGTTCTGTATTTCAGGGAGTCCAGTGCTGTGTTTTTCTCATTCATTACTGGCAATCAAGCCATTTGAAAGGAAATGAGAGATGAAGAGCTAAACACTCATTTGGAGAGAGGACAGATAATCAAGAGAATAAAAGTCTTGTCTCAAGCACAGCATATGATTTCTCAACACTAAGGAATGTAAAATTGATGCATAATACATGAAACTAATATCAAACAGTAAATTAAATTTACAAAGTCAATCACCAATGGAAATTCACTTTGAAGAATAGCCTTATTCTTAATAGCAACAAAGACTCTCAAAAAACCCCACACCTGCCAGATATGTTAGCTTAAGATTGACAATACAGAATTACTGAACAATGCATGGGGTATACTATTCTAAAAGATACCTGTATTTTGACAGATGACTGTGTTACAAAGGGCTGATAATACTGACAGCCAAGAAACATCAGTAAAGAGAGGTGAATCAAACTGTGTGAGTACATTCACCATTGATACTGCAGAACATGCAACCCTTATTCTATAGCAAACAATAATAAAATACTAGAATGCAAAGAAATGGAGAAATCCTTAAGTAAAACACTATTAAACGAATAGAAAATGAGGTATATTCCAATGAAACATGTTTTCAAGAATAGGCAATTTGATTTGCTGTAGAGCTAAAGATTTCAGTGCCCTAATTCCAGATCATGCAAGCAGAAGCTTCTTTCATATACCATATCTGCTTCAACCTGCTGGGGCATTGGACCTCTCAGCAAACATGTTCTAAAAAGATAATCTGGCTAACCGACTACTGCTACTTCCAAATTAGCAGCTAAAGTGTGTTCATAACACATTCAAAACAAACAAGCCTACACAGTACCCAGAAATTTTTCCCATGTTAACAATTCCAGATTCCAAACCAAATATGCAACAACTAAACTAAAATTATGGTTATCAAAAAGTAACACTTCAAAAGAACTTATGCTCTGTACAGAACTCAAAATATTTTCTCTGCATATGAAAGTCATCAAGATTTTAAGTCATGCAAGCAGATAAAAGTACCATGTACACCAAACACATTTTATTTATTTACAGCTATTTTGTAAGGTGTAAAAATGAACAAAAATACAAATTTTACCCAGGATCACAATATGCAAGGAAACCCAATCTCAGCCAGCACTGTAGCTCTTGTGTTAACAGAATGGCTCATTTGAGCCATGCAAGAGACGTTATTTTCATCAGAACCATACAGCACTCTTGCCTACTACATAAGAAACATTTTGCAAGCTAAATAAAACATATTTATATGGTTAAACTACAAAAATATTCAGTTTCGTAGAGAACAGATACCTATCCCAGAGTAAAACAATACCTTAAGACACGAGTCAATAACTTGCTGTCCTTCACTTTCTATACTACCTCAAAGTACTCCAGAATAAGACATTTTATCCTGGTAAAAGAATGTTCTTTGACATCATGCAATGCTGGTTCTGATGTACCTTTATGTAAATTATTTCTCACTAGCACTGGAGGGGTTAATTTACCAAATACAATGGGAAGTAATTACCTGCAAAGAATCAAACTGTAAACTATGTAAAATAATTTTTTTAAAGTACTAAAATATTGTTGTATGTCAGCTGTTTTATGCTTAGCATGATAAAACTTGGGTGTGTGTACAGTTTTTGCTAGCTAGACTTAGTGAACTTGAATGATTAACTTTAGTCACAACACAAGTATTCACACAGAGTTACACATTTCAAGTTATTGGTTTGTCATCAAATGTTTTTTTATTTTAACAACTAAGTGCTTCCACTGAGCAGATTAAAAACTCTGAAGCTCTCAAATGCTATAGTTTTAAATGCTTACTTTCCTGAAAAGTAATTCAGCTATACATCCCAGCAGCCTGAAACACACCTTTCAATTAAAAACAGGCAGGATCTTTTTACAAGCCAACTATGTAAGAAGAGGGGTTTTCTTGTGAATGCTTCCAAAACCTTACCTTTCTGTAGACTATCATATTTGGAGAACTCTCCTCTGGATCAGCTGTGTCCACATTACTTGAATCAGCAGGTGCTTGGGCCATGTTTGTCTCTTGTCGCTCAGACTGTAAGGACAAAAGCAAAAGTCAGCATCAGTCTAGTCTGTAAGGGAGCATGCTGAGGACATGTGACTCCAACCTCCAAGCCAGAGAGACAAGGATGGTACAGAGGGACCCATACTTCAGACTCTACTCAGTGCAGGGTTTGACAACATCACATCAGACAGTTAAAAGCTTTGAACTGATCTGTCTAAAGCACAAAGCCCCAAGACTACCAAGCTGCGTACAACTACATTTTGGGTCACACCATACACACACGTTTCTCCCACAGTTCTGGTTTTATAATCATAGAATCAACCAGGTTGGAAAAGACCTCCAAGATCATCCAGTCCAACCTATCAGCCAGCCCTGTCCAGTCAACTAGACCATGGCACTAAGTGCCTCATCCAGTCTTCTTATAAGCTCCTGTTCAGTGAAAGACCAATTAATACTTCACACATTTCATTTTCTTGCTGCAAGACACGAACGGCTTGGACTTTTCTAGGAGCTTTGGCAGTACTCTCAAACAAAGAGCCGAGGATAAAAAGATTTCTGTGATAAGGAGTGAACCAAAACCAAAACCTGTGAGTGCAGCAGACTGTCAGGCACTGCCAGTTGTCACCTGTAGACACCTGGAGCCTCATCTGGCTCTCTGCAGCCCCCAGGCAGCAGTCGGGAACCAGGGAGCTATAGCAGCTTGCTCAGAGTAAGCAGCCTCACTTACCTCTTCTCATGGTACTGCTGAGAAGAGGCAGCACAGGACACAGGAATACAACTATGCATAATGGTCCTTAAGCTGAGCTATCTTCTGGAAGTACAGAAATACTGCCTTATCTCCTCCAGGTCATGCCAGCCTTGAGGCATAAACATTAGTTTAAGAAATACAATTGTTTTAAAAGTGCAGGGAAGACACTTTAAATTCAAAGCCAAATGTTGTATTTTATATTTTCTTCCACCAGCATGTTTGACAAGTTGCATCTTAAACGCTTCCGTGGAACCACCACTATGGTGACCTTTCCTAGCCTAAGAGGTAGCATTGTCTCTTACAGACATTGGCATTAAAGATGTCTGACAGGCTCAATTTCCTTAACATTTAAAGTATTAAAATCTCCCATCTCAACCAATTAAAAATGAAGACAAAAGAAGTTTAAGAATGTTCACACATGCATAATCGACACGTTCATTCTTCAAACCACAATTCAGTACTAAACTGTCTCCCTTCATTTAAGGAAGAAGATACTTTCCTATTCCTTTCCCTATCCACTTTCACATTCCCCCAGGTGACAAAGTGCCTCAGCAGAAAATACATACATATAGCATATAATTATATGTACAAAAAGGCCCCAAGCCGCTCTAGCTGTCAGTTATCAGCTCCTAAGGACAAGCCAAGTGCCACAATCCGGTAATCTCAGACCATATCCTGGCTCTGTCCTGTTCCAACAGTGAAAAGGCTATTACTGTATCATGGCATCCTCCACTGGAGCCAGAAGCAGCCAAAACATCCCTTTAAGCAAGAGACAGTAAGAGACCAAGGTTAAAAAATATAGATCAATCCAGAGTCTTTAATTTCTTTCTTTTGTAAAGTATGCATGCACACAGACAGCTGTGGGCACAAATGCCTTTCTACATGCACACATCAGTTCTGAAAAATCAGTAATAGGGCTCTAGATCAAATTAAACACTATATGTATATTATCATCTTTCAGAGACACCTTCAGACCAATTTAGACCCCATTTGAAGAACATACGCTTATTTTAAATTCTTTCATACCTTCCTAGAAGACCCAAAACTGCAGCACTGTGCCAGATCATCAGCTAAGAAGGAAATGGAATAAGTTATCTAAGCAAAATTGTTAGTGGCAAAAGAAATTAAAAAACACAAGTAGCAGAGGACAAAACATAGCACTTGGAATGATTTATACTAATATGCACTTTTACAGCACTTCAGTCATGATTTCAAGTCACTGAAGAATTAGGCTCTAGGTATCATTGCTCAAATGAACGAAGGAGGAACTATGGAGAGATTTTATGTAACTTTCTGAAGACAAATACAAAGCAGAGTTGAAAGCATATGCTAAGTCACCCAAGTTTCAGCTTCACCCTCGGTAAATAAAGGTCACATTCATCACTTCCATTATACACAGGATGATACACGCCTGTTTTAAAAAGAAAATAACTGCAATTAACTTCCAGTTGAGCAATGATCCTTTAAAGAAGAAATTTCCAACTTCTAATAAGGAAGCTTTCTGCATCATTATTTAGCTGCACCTCACTCATTGCATTATTCACTTTGAACATCCACATTTACAAATTCTGTTGTTCTTGTTACACTGTCAGCTCACTTGATCTTCTCTGATACTTAAGGGGTTTCCCCCATAGCATATCTTGAAGCTTTTCATCTACTGTGGTGCAACAAGACAAAAACATCTTGCATAATGTGCAGTAGTGGCTGTCACACTGTTCATGGTGACATTGAGGGAGCCACCAACTGCCTCTGAAGATCTGCAAAATGTAATCAATACAAACGAAGCTGTTGCTGAAAGATAGACACTGGTAAAAATGCTTTCCACTGGTGCCCAGTATGTCCTGCTGGCTTTTGGTCAGGAGTAGCACAGCTACCTTTGCAGGAGTGACAGCAGAACAGATGTCACAGGGGACAAGGCAGGACTGAAATACACCCTGGAGCAGAGGCAAGCATGGTCATCTCCTCTATGCAGCCCAGACACTGCTGGTACTGGGATACACCTTAACAGGGCCTTTGGACCATGGGTCCCTCAGAGCCTTTGAGGGATTGTCAGAGCTCTGATCATCACCAAGTCTCTTCATTTCTTTCAGACTTTAAAAAAAAATCCCTTCCTGAACGGCATTTTTGTTATAGAGGGAGGAAGAAGCCTACAGAGAAAATAAGACAGCGGTACAACATGGGCATGTTCTTGGCCCTTCAAGGTGAAAGCACGGCAACACCAGGTTCCATGGGGTCCCATTATGCCGGTGCCATTTAACACATGGGACCTGAGTGGAGCTCAGCAGCCAGCTATGCAGGTCTGCTTCCCTGCGCTCCTGACATGCTAAAGTCTGGTTTCACGGCAGTTCACAAACAGGGCATTCTCATGAGCTTGAGGATTGTGGCACTGACTTAATATCCAATGAACACAAACTGCTGACTACATGGTAGCAACACGTCCGAACCAGAAGCAACATCAGCACAGCCCCAAGGGAGGAGCGCTCATCTGAAAGTCACCAGGGAGAAGTGCAGCATCCAGAGCCTGGGCTCCAATGATGCAGGCTACTTGCTGCAAACACCACATGAGATTGTTCACATTCAAAGCACAGCATTTTTACCCTAATACTGCATTAATGTGCTGCATTTAGAACAATATTTTTGGTTGGAAAAGACCTTTAAGATCATTGAGCCCAACTGTTAACTGAGCAGCACAAAGTCACTGTGAAATCATGTCACTAAGCACCACATCTACAAGTCCTTTACCTCCAGGGATGGTGACTCCACCACTTCCTTAAGCAGCCTATTCTAGGGCTTGACAACCTTTTTTTGGTGAAGAAGTTTTTCTAATATCCAACCAAATCCTCCCCTGGTATAACTTGAGGCTTTCATGCTATCACTTGTCACCTGGAAAAAGAGACCAACACCTACCTTGCTACAGCCTCCTTTCAGGTAGTTATGGAAGGCTATGAGGTTTCTCCTCAGCCTTCTTTTCTCAAGGCTAAACAACCCCAGCTCCCTCAACAGCTCTTCATAAGACTTGTGCTCTAGACACTTCACTAGCTTCACGGTCCTTTGGACACACTCCAGCAACTCTTTTATTAATACAACAATATGTGAAAGTTAGTATCTGACTTACATAATTCTGTCAAAAAAACAAACAAACCCAATCTATACTACAGCCTGACATGAAAGAATTGCAGGATTTATTTTTCAAGGAATTCTATTGAAACACATGTTTCCTACACCATTTTCTCCTCACTGCCAGCTCAGTTTACTCAAGATGCAAGCACAAAGTCAACCTTACGTCACTACACCAGTTAAAAACAGAGTCTGCCCACTGAACCTTTCTCTAAGCATATGTCTGCAATACATCCACCAGAAGGGAACGTAGCTCAGTCTTACACAGACTTTTCAGCTACATGGGGCTGAGAAGGATGAAAACAAACATTTTATTCAGGTCTCACAAAATAATTGAAAGTAATCACGCACAGCCTTCAGTTAAGAACCCCACCAATTACTACCTGAGAGTACTGTCAGCTCCTTACTCCTACAGGCAGTTTACTACACTACCAGTGGCTAACTCATACCAGCCTGCATCCACATGCCAGCTATCTAAATCCAAATGCATACATTAAAAATGAATGGTACCTGAATTCTATCTTCAAGGTTCAAAAGCTGCTGTTTTCCACTAACTGTTTTTTTCTGACAATAGCCACACTTGCAGTAATCCAGATTTCTCAGCAGCAACAGCGATAAAAATTGAAATGCATTAGCTGCTCTCTCACTCTGCCATAAGGAGCAAATTGCCAGTCTTCAACAGCTTCTTCGTGAATAGGTTGGCCTGTTAAGCCTTTAAAAAAATACTCCCCAAAATATATTAAAAAGACTGGGTACATTTACCTCTCACTGGATTTTTCCTCCTTCTGTTTTACAGAACAGATCTGCTTTTTCCTGAGAAACATAAGCACACAGGACTACATAGGCAGCCCCTGATAAAATGCATTAAATCACCCTAAAAGATCTCTCTTATCTGATCAGGCTTCACAAACTCCACCAAAAAAAATAGAAGCTGCAAAGAGGTATGAACCCTTCTACACATTACAAAGGGATCAATGAACTCTTTTAAATTGTAGTAACCAATTTTTTAAAAATGCTCTGAAAAACAAGGAAACCATTTTTTTCCTCACAACTCACCTGTTTAGAGTTTCTGATACAGAACATTATTAATAAAATTTCAAAGACAACCACCTTTATATTTTGGTCCATGAAGAGTGACAGTATTTTATCTCTGGGTACATGTAAATTACATAAAAACAGCTAAGCATTTAACTAGGAAAATCCCATTAGTGTTCTTAAATACCTTGATTACTGTAAGAAACAGCTATTGTAAACAAGGCTGCTGTAAGGATACTCACAAAGTATCCAAAGTACAAAAACCCATGCGTTTCATAAAAATGAAAGACTCCATACAGGAATCCATATAGACTCTGGGATTTATAGATAACAGATTAAAAAAGAAGTATAAAGTTAGGGGAAAAAAAAACCCCAGCATTCTTGAAAATATCATCTGGATTTAATGATTCAACACAAAGTCATATTCAAATTCTCATCTTGCACATTAATAAGTTGTCAACTTAAGCCAAATTCACAGTGGAAAACACTTCTAGCACATCTGAGATAAAAGTCGCTAGTTTGTGACATGCAAAACTTTAATTCCAGAAAACAGAATATATTGCGTTACTTCCTACGTAGATATCTACCAGCACTGCTCAGCTGAAATACTCTTTTGGGTGACAGCAAGTGGAAATTACCTTCATATGTAATTAATATATATTTAAGGCAGCTTATAAGTGACATGTAGTGCTAATGTTAAATCATGAGAGATTTACAGCTTCAGCACACAATCAGAGAATAAAATATAATTTTATGTCATTAATACCTAGCTCATTTCTTTCTAATTAGTGAAATGTATCTAGACTACACGACATTTCACAGGCCTGAGAAATCATATAATCACATGCCTTCCTGAACTCATAATTACCTAATAGGAAAAATCCCTACCTGGTCTGCTACAACATTTAGATCAAATAGCTCATGCTATTAAGTTGACAGAAGGGAAGAGACAAGGGGGAAAAAAATCAATTAGTCCCCATTAATATTTATCTGATATTTCATATCCATTAGAAAAGTCTCTTTAGAACTGCACTGGAAAAAAAAGAAATTTCTCTTCATGTTCCTCTTCTGCTTCACTATTACTTCATGAAACCAGGACTTGTGCTTGCCAAGGAAGGTGTGTATACTAGAGGACAACACTGAAGTCATCCTGTTTACCAAGGTAAACGCAGCAACTAGAGAATCACCAGGTCAAATAGGCTACAACTTTGCTTTCAACTGGTGGAGCTCTGTCAGAGCACTGCACAATTCACCACTACTCCTCTTTCAGAAGTAAACCTGTATGACTGCTGAAAAACTTTACAAATAAAGGAACCGATACAGCATTCAACTCAATTAGGCAAATGCCAGGAAGAGTGGAGCTGAGATCAAAACTCCACTATCTCCTCCAGTATCCATACTAGTAAAGAAGATGAAGTGCTGGTATTACAGACTACGCTGCTGACCACCACACTCAACCCTTTCCTGAACCAGGGTTTGTGAAAAAGGCGCTGAGCATGCCTACAAAGGGAGCCACACCACTGGCAGCAGTGACAGGTTAAAAGGTCTTGTGTCACTCGATACCACAGTGCTGCTCCCTGAATGGAAGGGCAGCAAATGGAGTTTGTTTTCCATGAGTGAAGTATAACTCCCAGGGCATCTAAAAAACCTTCCAATTACTGTTTCGGATGTAAAATAGTAACTGAAGTTACTCGAAAAACACTTTCCCAGTGGGACCCTCTGCCTCTCCTTGCAAGTACTGAGAACTACAGTACTATCAACAATACTTAGTTTGTTGCCTGTTTTAAGGAACAAAGTATAAACACTTCCAGCAACTGCACTTACTGATCAAATTTTTTCCAAATGAATTCCTCTTTGTTTGTGAGAAAGCAGTTTTGTTTATACTGGGAGAATTAATGAATTCTAATGGAACCCCTTCCTCCTTTTTCTGAGGTACCAGCTCTCAGGGAACCCCATACTAAAACACCAGAGCTCAACGCTTTATCACTCTGCAACCAGCAGAATGAAAGATAGGCACAGATCTAGGCATGGAAACATCAGAGACCCACCCTGCCAGAGAAATGCCCCAATTATTATATATTCTCTTTTTCTTCTATTTAGGGAAACTAGAACCATGATGAAGTTTACAACTGTTATTGTTCTTATAGACATTTCCTAATGATGCAGTCCACTTCCACACATGTAACTAAGTGCTTCCTGGGAAAAAAGTTGCCTCAAAACATTCTACAGGAATATCTGCATTTCCACACAGTACTAAGGCTGGGAGTGAGCTCTAGGCTTCTGATTAGCCATATTCCTTAATTGTTAGTTTGCTCTCAGGTTCTCTTCTTAGGTCTGGGAACACAGTTCTCCCATCACTGCTGGCTTCCAAGAGTCAGCACTGATGACCTTGCACAGGGTTTGCCTTCCTACTTCTTGCCCATTCCTCCATCAGTCTCCCAGTAGTTTCTGCAACCCAAACAGCCTCCAAACAAGTCACACATCACACAGTGCATAACCTCATCCATTGGGTGAGCTGAAAGACAATCCTACATTTTTTAAACCTTGTACTTGAAAAGAAACACCACACATAACAATCATTGTATCTCCAGGCCACAGTGATACCATCTGGTGGCCAGAAGTGACTGCTGTGGCCAAGAATATGCACTATGGACAGAGCTATCCTTCAGGCAAAACTAGCTCTCAGACACAGAGCAATTCGAGCCACTTGGCTTCCTGCAGATAGATAGTCTGCAAGTTCAAACTCAGCCCCCTCTGAGCAGCTGGTTTCTGTAGGTATTTATCTCTAATTGCTTGCTGTTCCCAGTTATGGAAGTCCTTTAATAAAACAAATTCAGTGTGTGTGTGTGGTCTAAGCAGAACACCACTAACCAGGGATCACTACAGCCTTGTGCTACCTTCAAAGTGCACTCTCTGCAGTGACAACTGTGGTAGTGTTCATCCTGCCACATAACTGTATGACAAATAACACCAAGGATGGACAGTTTCAGTTGTTACAGTTATAGTAGCCACAGGTGGCCTGTCTCAGTCATCTGGCAGATCATCAGACTACTTCTTAATAAAGTAACTTTCTTGGCATCTGACACTGAGTAGGTTCTGAGTTTCCTGATACCTAGAGGCTTTTTTGTTGTTGTTGTTAAATAGGAAATACACGCTAGTGTTTTCTGGTCTGTCCACCCAGCATGTGTTGGAAGCCTTGCTGACTTGGAAAGAAGTTCTTTCACACTTTCAGCATTTTCAATTTATTATTTGACAAGCAGGTGAACAAAGAGAGCAAGATAATCAAAAGGAAAAATGGAATAGGGATGAGTGGTGGAGAACATTGACAAGTGAACAGCTTATTAACGGGGCAAATGTTTCCCTTTACAAACTCAACTGTTAAAATGGGCACTTGCATACCAATTCTACTGTTAATAGACCAAAATGATGTTATACTTAGAAAGAAACTGCCTCCACTGCATCCATCCTTCTTCCAAAGAATGCAGAGCATAATGCAGTATCCACTGTAATCAATCTACCTTCCAGTAAAATAATACTGCTGTGAGCATAAAGACTGGGAAAGGCTCTGGGCCAAGAGGCTGTTACCAAGGATAGCTACAGAGAATGGAACAGCAGATCTATGCTGAACATTTAACTGAAACAAATGTCAGCACTATACGTATTTAGAAATGCAAAGAGATAGATATAGCCCAACTTTGATTCTCATCTGACTGGGTGATCCCAAACTACTGCAGTATCTGTGGAGTGCTATCATCAGTCTGCAAGGAGCAGTCACAAAGGAGAGAGCTGAAGCTGTATTCCATTGTTTTGCAACAACGCCAACTTACTGGACAGAATCATTCCCTGTGGAAAATGAGGAACTGCATTGGTAATACAGAGCTTGAGGGCAGACTTCTCATCCTCTCTTCCAATATAAATCTTCCTCTGAAAAAAACATATTCCTTGGCTCAGTTCAGGTGTACTAAGAGCATCCTGTCTACAAAGGTGGTCCATTACCTACACCAGCTCTGAAAGTGCTCTTTTGCACCACAGAAACTTCATACATTGTAGAAAATACTAACTGCAACAAGCTATTTCTGGGGGGTGGACTGCATTTTCTGGTTTTCACTGTATCCAGCAAGGTAAAAACACATGAAGAAAATTGATTCAGAGAAAAAACAATGAGAAGAAGCACAAACTAATGGATGCTCTAATACAAGCTGGCAAGAAAAACAAAGATTTGTTTGGGTTGTTGTTTTTTTTTAATACAAGCCCCAGTGCTAGATAGGTTCAGAATTACCTCACCTACACTCCCTGTTCCAAACAGAGCTTGCTAAAGTAAAGCTTCCCTTCAAGTAGTCTAATGCAAACCGATGCAATCCACCCCTGCATTGATCTGTGACTATACAGTCTCATTTAAAACACCCCAAAGTGCTGAGAGTCCTTGCTGGTTGCACATCCTCAAGAGGATGGAAAATTGCAATCAGATAAAACAGGAAATCTGCTACCCAAAAGTACAGGTGCTTTTGAAGATTGTGGCACCATGCAGCAGCCCTGGTGCAAATGAACACAACTGGCTGCATCTCATGTAATTCAAGGACATGAAGCAATAAACAGCAGGGGAATGAAATTGGAGTATATCACAACACACAGCTTCTTCAGATGCAAATTACTTCCAAATCACTTCAGCCATTACAAAGTAAAAAGCATCTCAGCCACTCCTCAATTAGCCTGCACGAGTTCATACACTCAGAAAATTCAGAGTCTCCAAATCTCACTGCAGTGGTTCATCTGCCCTGAACTCCACAATGCTGTAACTGGACTAATATAAATACCAATTTATGCTATGTAACTACTAATATGCTTTACTAATACTGCTGTTACACCATAATACTCCTACAAGGACAGTTTCTTTAACTGAGCTAATATAAATCTATTCCAGACTGATGTTAAATTAGCAAAGGTGTAATCTAAGCCCAGTTGGTCATCTGAGTTACACAAAATGATGAACTAAAACACAGTGAAATTAAGTGACTCCCCACACTCACATAACAGATGACCAAGCAATAAATTGAACATACAAGCCCTGACTTACAAGCCATTAGTTATCATTTCCTCAACGCACATCTCCACAGCATAGTGGATCTGTGGTAATCAATCTGAAGGCCTTTCAACTACCCTGTGAACCTTTCACCACTGATGCCAAGTTCTATAAGCACAGTGGAAAAGGTGAAATATTGTCCATTTCCACTGAGGTGATGTTTGTAGCACATAATTGAAAACTTCTGGTGAAAATATAGCATTAATTCCTCCTCCTCACTGCCTCATGAGCCCCACAATCTCCATGTAGGTGAAGAGCAGTACTTGTGCCTTACCCTGCTGCCGAGTTTAGGACAAGGGAGCTGTTTCCAGCATGACAATACAGAACTCTGGGACATCAAAATGTCATAACCTTATTACCCACTGATATTTTCATCTACTTTTCTCTCTCCCCACATTCCTTTCCACTAACTACAGAGATGTTAAAAAATAGCATGAGATCTGATGCAACACAAGTGGGTAGCAGCAGTCTCTCTTGACTCCACTATCTTTCTAGAGCTTGACAACCAATGAGAAAAATACAAATTAGCTTCTCTTTCTCTCTCTTTTTCACAGATAGAGCACAACAGCAAAGATTAGCTCATTCTCCAGTCACCACAATATGCAACCGCAACCATGGAAGAGTCTTTTCATGGTAAAATTTATGTAGGCTAAGAAAACACTGTGAATTCACAAAGTTAACATCAGCCTTTAAAAACTTCTAAAGTCACTGTGTCACTAGAGGAAAACTGTAATCAAACACAGTTTACAACTCCCCATGACATACTGTCTTTTCAAGGATAAATCTTTCAAAGTAGTTCAGACCATGAATACTCTACCACCTCTGAACCTCATTAAACTCACCACCACAATGCAAGCAGTGCTTTCACACTCACCACATAGAAACTTAAGAGATGAACATGGGAAGCAGAAATTTGGGAAAAAAACAAACAAAATAATCCCACCACGCACCAAAACTACACCAACGAAGAGCTAGATATATAGCAACACAATAATTTAGATCAGAATATGAAGACAGATGTTCATGAATACATAAGTGCTCAAAGATGCAAAGAGGACATTTTTCAGCCTGAAGTCAGATGCATAACTCCACCGGAACAAATTGACTTTTTTGTCCAGATGCTTCTGAAATCCCAAGGTGGTGTCCATCACCACCTACAGGCACCTAAGCATTTCTGAAACATGCTTGGCCAGCACTAGTGCTGGTAATCTTTTTTCTCAAATGCAAACAGAGCAGCAGACAGGGTTACAAGTACTACCATACCTTCAGTAACAACACAGGGCCATGACATCTCACATCTTGCCTGTTTCAGATGTTAGAATGCTGCCTTATGACACACTGATGACAACAGTTCAAAGACTGACACGAAGAAGCATCCTTCCAAACCACCAACATAATATTCTTAGTGCACCTGGATTTACTTTCTAATTCTACATAGGTAATAATGCAAGAAGCAGCTGAGAAATGTCCCATGAAGGACCAGAAATATTTCAATTCTGACAACTAGATGTAATATTTGTACCCTAAAACAGTCCAGACCTGCTTGAAGTGGACTTGTTTGTTCATACAGTCTCCCCTTTAGAGAGGCTAAGTGCCCTTGTGGAAATGCAACTGAAGCAGCAAGTGATGAGCACACACAACACAATAACCAATCATATGGGCAAAAATGCATTCTTGTAACATCAGACATGGCAAGTGCAGCTCATCTCTGTTCCACTGACGCTTTACAACTGCAAGGTTGTATTTAGATATCGAAAGTATCTCTGTCCAGAGCCGAAGGGTTACCTATCCCTCACTCGTATTGTTATCAAGATCAGCAAATAATTGCCCCACAAAGCCCTTGTGTTTTCATTAAGAAGCCTGAGCCACAGTACTGCAAGATGCAGAAGTTTTACCATAGCTCAACATACCATCCTAACGTACCATGTTAAGATGACACACTGCAGCTGTTTTGTCTTCCTGCAACTCTACACATAGCAGCTTCGCTTCTTTTCTTGCCATCTGCTATTTTGCTGCAATCTGCTGGGACAGGACTGTTGTCTCCCTTTCTCCCCTTCTTGTCTGCTCAAAGGGACAATGACAGATCCTAGCATTTCCAGTCCCTATGCTCAGCTTTCCTCCAGCTGTCTTGAAAGCATTAACCAATGCAGAGTTACTCCTCTGAATGAATGGTGCCCTGCTCACCTCTGCTGTACCTGTGCGCTCCAAAGGCATTACCCACTAGACGCTGAAACACCTCAGAATTGGTTAGCAAAGAGGTAAATGCTGCTTTAAGAGGACACACCTTTTCCTCGTATCCACAGGTGCTGTCAATTAAAACAAGAATCTGCCCCTGCATGAGGAACCTCAGGCAAGTAGTATCAACAATGACTATGTGCAGCTTCTTATTATGCCTTTTCCTAGAAGGAATGGTCAGTAAGAAGAAATCTGGGGGGAAAAAAAATAATAATAATAATTAAAAAAAATCACTCATGTAGGTGAACAGCAATCTTCAAACATCTATACTATAAACCTCCATATGAGATATGTAACGAACAACTATTTCTCCTTCTGATGACTACTACAGTCTAAAATGTAAAGGATAGGGGCTAAACTCCACCACACTTGTAGCCAGTTAGGAAAGCAACTGGAATGCTTGCCATCAATTATTCTATTAGGTCGTTTCAAAGAGGAACAGCTCATCTAAAAATAAAGTCGATATTGGCTGAGTCTAAACAGTCTCTTCAGCATTTAACACACATTCGAGCAATGAACAGTATTATTCTGTGCTTGTAACCATATGCCCCCAAGTCAATAACTGCTCTTCAAGAGCTAGCCTCTTTTTAAAGCAGATTTACAAGGAAGTATAGCTAAAGTGTTCCAGTCAGCTCATGAAAAAGTATTATGGATCACAGCCACAGAGCAAACAACTGCTAGTTCTTCCTTTTGCAAGATTAGGATAATAAATGGATGACAACAAAACACACAACCTCCCACTTCAAAATAAACCCAAATCGACCTTGGAGAATATTTGTAATGTTATCAAAGACCTTAAATCCCCCAAAGCCGTGAACTATTTCCATTATGTTCCTTGGTGATCAATTACAAACAACACCATACCTTTACAAAGCACTTCCCGCAGAAATAGACAAGCACAGATGAAACATAGCTTTCTTTGGGGTAGAAAGTCACCAATATAGAGCATAACATAATGGTGAGTTTCACAGTGTGGCTTTGTTTACCAAAAACACATTTTCTTGCTTTCTGCTCCTTGCACTCTGGTAGCCAGCAAACAAAGGTACAATCAAGAGCAATCGTTCATATCCATAACCTTTAATTTCAAGGAAACATTGGAAAGCGTCGTGCTGCTCTGTAGCACACAGGCTGCAATGGGGACGCCGTTCCGTCATAAGCTGAAGCAAGCCCCGACCTACCCAGGCTGTCCCAGCGAAAGCGGCGCCGGAGCAGGCGGGACGACAAGCCCAGAGCCACAAACGCGGTCACAGCCCCTCGGAGCAGCAGCACTGACTGCTGCGATGTCTGCACCGTGCAAGCAGCAGCGTGCCGCGGTCTATGCAAAAACCTGCATCTCCCTCAGGAAAAAATACTTAAAGCTCCTTGCCGGCCCCGCAACCTCTAGTGATGCTGCTGCAGCGAGTGACTGAGAAGATGCTTTTAGTGTCACAGGAAATTAAGGCTTTGGGAAGAGAGTGCCTGGCAGCTTTACTCTCGCACACCGACCTGTCTCCATGCAAACGCACTTCGTCGGGGGAGGAAAGTGTGTTATTGCCCTGCGCTACAGAAGCGAAACAGTTTCCCAGTTTTCCCACGGGATATCCGCTATCCTTTCAAGCCGTACCCCAGCGTCTGTTGCCCCTTGTCTTTCTCCGAAACCTCCCCCGCAAAAAGCTCTACACTTTCAGCGCACCACAACTTGCTCCGTATCCACACCTAGCTCCAGGTCCCCGGCCACAGCCCTTGTACCTGTTGGGACACCATGTCCCCTGAGCCCCGGCCGAGCCCGGTCCTCCTTTGCCGGGGCCTCGTAGGAGGGCTCACCGCAGGCGCGGTGAACCTGAGAAGGACCCGTGCGGCCCGGGAAGGCAGCAGCCGCCCCCCGGCTGCCCAGCGGCGGGGGCCAGTGTACACTTAGACAAAGATACGTGACACCTGCCCGCGGCTACCAACTCGGACAGAACTCCCGCCTCTGGGCCACTCGGGCAGCCTCCTCTCCCGCCGGACCGGGGCTCAGAGCTCCGCTCTCCACGGCAGAATCGGGACGGGGACGCCACTGTGAGGGTAGCAAACACTCTGCCCAAGAAATGCGCCCAAAGAGGAAAATCACGGCGACGAGAGAGCCTCTGCCCCAACCCTGCGTGCAGCCCACTCCCATTACCTTAGCAACCGCGCCGCCGCCGTCCCGTCGCCCCCCACCTCGCCTCTCCTCAGGGGCAAGGGAGGACCCGCACCATGGCGTGAGCCTGCGGGCGGGGCCGGCGTTTCCCTGGGGCTCCTCTGCGCCTCTTCCCCAAAGCTTTCGCACTCCTCAGCGCGCCCTCAGGCTGCGGCGAGGAAGGCGGTGCAAGCAACGCTGCGGCCGGAGCGTGGCGGACACGCCGCACCCCTTCGCTGCAGCCGCCGACCCTCCGCCGGGCCCGCACCGGGCGGGCGGGGGCGGTGGCCCGGGTGGGGCGGACGGGGGCGGTGACGGCCCCGGCCCTGCAGCAGCAGCAGCGCCCGCTGCGGGCAGTCCGGGCACGCCTCTCCCAGCCAGCACCGACGACGAGGAGAGCAGCCTTTCCCCCTATTTTGAGTCTAATGACACGGGAAAACTTCAGCTCCCGCCATCCCGTCACCTCAGCTGCCTCTGGGCGGCTTGATGTAGCTCTGAAGGAAGGCACAGAGCTGAAGACAAGCCTTACATGTATCTTTACGCATATTGACCTGTCAAGTGGTTGAAATCTTGGGCAAAGCTCTTCCATCTCTAACCACCAAAGCCTTACCTCTGGGTCATGCTCCTCCAGCACCCAGATAAAGACCAGGGGTCACAAGAAGCCCAGGACATGGCACACCATTACTGATCATAGCAAGCACCACAGCTTCAACTGCCTTTCTTAAGAGATACCCATCTTTTAAGCAGAGCTGCAACACAGGCAAAACCCACACCTGTTGACTATGATGAGCTCAGAATGGTTTGGGTCAGAAGAGACCTTTTTAAAGGTAATCTAGTCCAACCCCCTGAAAACGGGCAGGGACACCGTCATTCAGATCAGCATGCTCAGTCTCCTATTCAGCCTGGTCTTGCATGTTTCTAGGGACAAGAAACACACAAGAACTTCTCCGAGGAACCTGTGTCAGTGTTTCACCACCCTCACTTTAAAGAATATATTTATCTAGTCTAAATTGCTTTTACTTTAAAAGGATTATCCTGCATTCTTGTAACAGGCCCTGTTGAAATGACTGTTCCCATCTTTCTTGAAGGCCCCCTTTGAGTACTGGAAGGCTGCTATGAGGTCTCCTTACAGCCTTCTCTCATCCAGGCAAAACAACTCCAACTGTCAGCCTTTCTTCATAGCAGAGATGTTCCAGCCTTGTGATCATTTTTGTGGCCTCCTCTGGATCTGTTCCAACAGACCTTAGAGATGTATGCTGGAAAGAACCAGGCCAGACCCTTGACAGCAGGCACCTCTGCCTGTGTCTGTGCTAGTATTTTCTGCATTTCCAAGGTTTGTTTTCCATATATTGGACTTATTATTGTAGTTGAAACTCCTCACACAGTAAGGCTGACAGCTCCACAGCAGAAAGGGTATTTACCAAACTATATACTGCGCCTTCTAAACAGAGTGCTCATGAATGGGGTCCCTGTTCTTCCCTTTCATAACATCCTGGAGGTTATCAAAACCAGGCTTACATCTGATAACTCTGCTGAACTAACTCCAAAAGTTATCTTGTGCAGGCATGCCCTGTTATGGTTATGGTGTGCCTAGCATGCGGTCTTTCTGTTGTTGCCTGGTCAACAAAATTGCTGCAATAATTTGAATTATAAATTCTGAAGAAAATTCATCTTCACAGACTGTACATTTATTTACTTGTCACAGTCAAAACTGCATCCTGGTGGCAAAATTCTGCAGTTTTGCCTCACATTAGCTCCTTGCTGGACTTCGTGAGTCAGTTGATTTGCTCCAAATTTCAGCTCTGGGCATTTAAAAACTTATGCAGCAGGTTAAAAGGTTCTGATCTTGGTGGACCTCCCCTGATTTTAGTTTTGTTCAAAAGAAGATCACTTTTGAACATCAGAGGATGTTATGGGGGTACTTTTCTGAAGTAAACTGAACCTAAAAATGTTTCTGTTTATATAATTTGAATTTAAACTAATCATCACTCCCCTCAGACAACTCTAAGCACATTACACATTATTTGCTACACAACATTTTCTGGCAGAGTGAGTGGCTACTTAGTAAACACAGACTTATCTTTCCTCTTCTTCGTAGGCTTTTTTTCTGTTACAGAATCACAGAACAGTACAGGTTGGAAGGGTCCTCCAAGGGGTCATCTAGTCCAACCCCTAGATCAAATCATATCCAGGTGGGTTTTGGATATCTCCAAAGAAGGAGGCATCACCACCTCTCTGGGCAGCCTGTTTCAGCACAGAAGTTTTCCTTAATGTTTAGATGGAACTTCCTGTGTTCTGCTTTGTGCCCATTGCCCTTCGTCCTGTCACTGGGCACTACTGAAAAGAGGCTGAGCCCATCCCCTTGACATTTGCCATTGATGTTTTTATAAGCATTGATAAAATCCCTTCCCAGTCTTCTCTAGGCTAACGAGCTTCAGGTCTGTCCTAATTTTGAGCCTGGAGCTGCTCAGGGCAAAAGGACAGAAAGGTATTTTACCCCAAAGGAATAAAATAAAACCACACAGAATTGGAAATTAAATGGAAAATACTGTTTTACAAAAGTAACCAAAACTACAACAGCTATAAAAACACGAAGGAAATATATACATAAATCAATCTGCCTCAGCCCAGTTCTCCACCTGGGCCTACCAGACCAAAGCCTTCGCCCCACTCAGCCTTAACAGGCCCTGTCTACGCCAACCTGCCCCTCCTCACAAGGCCCAGGCCTGCAAGGCCTGGTGGCACAGCAGGAATTAGCTTGCCAGCCAAGGCCGCTCTCTCCCACAAGCCAAGAAATAACAGTGGCCACATACACTCAGAGAGAAGAGCAGGGAGAGAGAGAGAATTGGCTGTGAACTCTCCCATACAGGGAGATACAGGAAAATAGAATAAACAATTATGATGTCCTGTGGACTCTCCCAAGACTTTCTAGTCCCTGGAGGACCTTCTTTATGGTTACATCAATTAACTCTTATTTTCTCTTAACCTACAACGAGGTCTCTCAGCCTTTCTTTGTAACAAGGATGCTTCAATCCTCTAATCATCTTTGTAGCCTCAGTAGTAATATGACATTATGCTGGGGTGTGACATCATGTAGAGCAAGAATTAAATATTTCACCTTCCTCTGTCAGGTTTCTTCAGAAAAAAACATTTCATCTCTGCTCTTCATGGTCTTTATTCTCCCAGCTCCCTGAAATGAGTGTACATATGGTAATTAACAGGTCTAAGTGCTTACATTTACCAGGTTAACCCAGTTCTCTAGAAATGCCGTTTTCCAAGTCCAGAACTGAAAATATTTCTCATGTAGATTAACACTGCAGTTCACAGATATTATGAACAAATTTCCTGGCAGTGCTTCCAGGCCAAGTATTCCTGTACTATGGCAGCACATGATGCTGAGAAAGGTTGCTGGCTGGAAACATTGACCACTATACTTTTGTTTTGTTTTGAATTGTATTTAAGGGAAGAAATTGCAACCAAAAAGTACAAGTCTAAAAGAAATGCAAATGATAAGTAAAAATAATTAAAACGTTATTTTCTATCATCCAGAGGGACCTGGACAGGCTGGAGAGGTGGGCCCAGGCCAACCTCATGACGTTTAACAAGGCCAAGTGTACGGTCCTGCACCTGGGTCGGTGCAATCCCAGGCACAGATACAGGCTGGGTGGTGAATGGCTGAGAGCAGCCCTGAGGAGAAGGACCTGGGGGTCTGGGTTGACGAAAAGCTCAACATGAGCCGGCAGTGTGCACATGCAGCCCAGACAGCAACCCTGTGCTGGGCTGCATCAAGAGCAGTGTGGCCAGCAGGGCAAGGGAGGGGATTCTCCCCCTTTACTCTGCTCTCCTCAGACCCCACCTGGAGTACTGTGTGCAGTTCTGGAGCCCCCAACACAAGAAGGACATGGAACTGCTGGAGCGGGTCCAGAGGAGAGCCACGAAGATGATCAGAGGGCTGCAGCAGCTCTGCTATGAGGACAGGCTGAGAGAGTTGGGGCTCTGCAGCCTGGAGAAGAGAAGGCTTCGAGGAGACCTTAGAGTGGCTTTCCAGTATCTGAAGGGAGCCTACAGGAAGGCTGGGGAGGGACTATTGACAAGGTCTAGTAATGTCAGGACGAGGGGGAATGGGTTTAAGCTGGAAGAGGGGAGATTTAGACTGGATGTTAGGAGGAAGTTCTTTACAGTGAGGGTGGTAAGGCACTGGAACAGGTTGCCCAGGGAGGTTGTGGATGCTCCCTCCCTGGAGGTGTTTAAGGCCAGGCTGGATGAGGCCTTGAGCAGCCTGCTCTAGTAGGAGGTGTCCCTGCCTATGGCAGGGGGTTGGAGCTGGATGATCCTTGAGGTCCCTTCCAACCTAAACCATTCTATGATTCTATGATTCTATGATTTTAGTTTTGGAAAATATTTAATATCTTAGTTCCACATTTTATACTATAATTAAATAAAAACTTTGTCTAGTGGGTTCTTTCTGGTAACAAATATTCTTTGGTCCTCTGAAACAGTAACTGCTGTAAAGAGAAATGGCACAGCAACATTTTTTAATTTTGTGCATTAAGTACTGAAGCAAATGACACATAATTCAATCCAGAAGAAACTAAGATAGGGTTGTGTCTGCATTGATCCATATGCTGAAAGCAATGCAGCGGGATGTGGCTCATCACAGAGATGATTTCTCAGTTTAACCTTTTACCCAGCAGGAGAGTCCAGCAGTTTGATGAGTGCGATTAAAGATACAGGGGCACTTCCATTTAGATCAGTGGGACATCTTGAACGGATGTGGAACTGAGCACATAGGAAAATGTTTGTGGAAAAAGACCTTCCGTCTGAAGTGTTGTTATGCTCATTAAGTACTGAGGAAGAATGCACAGCAAGGAGCTGATATGCATTCTTCCAGACAAGAGGACAGTTTTGTTGGCCCCTCTCCTCTGCACTTAAAAGCCAGAAGAGACCACTAGGCTCCACACCAGGTATAGAACATCACCTGTGTGCTAGTTTGAAGCTAGCTAGAATGTTTTGGTGAGAAGAACTAGATTACAGGCTGTGAAAGGAAAACAATAGTGATGTCTACTTCCCTCATAGGCTTGCTGACATGTATAAAACCAAAAAGCAAAACATAGATAATACACTTGGCACTGCTGCTGGGGAACTGGCTGAGCTGTGTCTTCTAACCTCACCCTCTGTTTCTTTTCTAATCCACTTTGCTTCCTAACCCTTCTGGCCAAACCTCCATTCTTCCTTGGGACTGGGGTAAGGTTGAGAGGGGTAGGGGGAAGGTGAAGGGGTGGTTGAGAGCCCCTCCTGGGGACTCAGGTGTCTGGGAGAGGAGTTGAGTTTCTGTATTACCTTTTACTTTGTATATTTCTGTCTATAACTATATATACTGTAAATATTTGCTTGTATATTCTGCTAGCTGTAAATATATGCTTCATTCATATTTCCAGAGCTGGCTGAGTCTAGTCTGGGTGATTTTCTAAAATGGGGGGGGGGAGGGAAGGGGTGGGGTAACACCTAAACCATCACAACCTGTCAGTGATGATACACCATTAAAACCAAAATAAGTCACTATTTATTTTCACTAAATTACACTGAATATATCTGGTCAGCTTTATTATACAGACTGATTTCAATGACCAAAACACAACTTTTATAAAGTTAACCTATATTTTACTGAAGACTGAAGCAGTAGAAAACTTCCCCCAGACCTAGCAATCCTCTCCTAAAGGTACTCTTATTGCTGTAAAGTGCTCGTTTTATCAGCTTTGGAAAGTACAGCTTCCAACCACTGCAAAGGGCCTGTGCTAACTCTTACTCACAGCTAAACAGTGGGAGTCTCCAGGGTATTTCAAGAGCTTTTTCACATGGTGAAGAGAGTCACAGCACAGCATGTTCCCCTGCGATTGTCTGAAAAAAAGGAGGAGTAGATGTGGCTAAGTTTCTGCCAGTAGCATCCTCCTCTCCTGGTGCTTGAAGGAAACTCTGAAAAGCAGAGACCAGCATGACTGCTGTGCTGTGGTGCTCTGAAGTGGGTCCAGTTCATTCCTTTCAGTCTGCAAAAGAACAGCGTTGTTGATTTGATGAGTGAGTGTTACCTCACGGTACTTACTTCACAAATATTCAGTAGTTGTTAATTACAAGAAAAAATGGAGCTGCTGGCTCAGGGGTGGGTGCTGAGCCATCACTACACCCGTGCTTTTTCCAGTGAAGGAAGTAAAGCAGAAAGTGCCTCTCCGGGTGAGTGCATGAAAAAAAGCAAAAGGATTTTCAGAGTTGTTCAAGGTAGGCTCTACTTTTTATAAAATGTTTAATTTAACAGTGACCTAGTTTTACAACAGCTTTCAGTGTCTTGGCGTTTCTTATCTCCTGTGTCTTAGCCTGCATCATTACAACAGAGAGACAGGCTTTACAGACTAAAGCAAGCTAAGTAAGACCTTAGCTGGTGGATTAATTCTTCTCTCTGGTTTTGTTTTAAGCAGTCATTACAGCACGGTTTCTTTATAGGCTTTCTCCTTTTTTTTTCTTTTTTTTTTTAATGTCAGCTCAAAGCCTTTTGCTTATTTCATGGTGCATTTTTGGGCAAAAGGCTGTAGCAGCAGTCTGGAGCTCCTCAGCCTTTTTACAGAAGGATCCTTTCTTTTGTAAACATTCAATTAACTCTGTAGCATCAGAGGTGAGATGGACTAGCAAATTTGGCGGTTTATAAGCAGAGCAGACTCATGATAGCATTCAGCAGGAGCAGGTTTTGGAGTGCTGCTAATTTTGCTTACTCCATCTACCAGAATGAGAAAGTTATTCTGCATCTCGCCATTGCAACCATAACTATTGGACAAGTGCTATTTTGTCTTTTTCTGTGCATTACATAGAGTACCCTCAGCTACTCTTTCATGGCACCCCTCTGTGATTTCTACCTTCTCTTATGCAAATATACTTTAAAAATTCCTAACACTCTGTTGTATGTGCGCTGTGTTCCATATGGGCTCATCAGAAAGAGAGAGCAATTAGAAAAGCCTGTTGATTTCAGCCATGCAGCCCCAAAACACTTAGTCTGCACCAAGATGGCTCTTCCTTCCACCTCTACCTCAAAGACTCTCAAGAAATTTTGCCATTGAGAATCAAATATCCTATGCTGAGTCCTTCCATGGAGGGAAAATCAGCGCAGGAGATGCTGCCACATCTGCCAGGTTTATAAGTGTGAGTGCATTCCCTGCTCTAAGAATGCTCCCGTGGGGATCACAGCCCACAGGAGGTTTCCACTGATCCACGTTAAAGTATTTTGCAAAAATTAAACATGTCACCCTGAAGAATGCAGGTAACACATACTGCCAGTTTCTGAGCCACAAGTTAAATAGCAAGAAGGCAAATGTATCTTTCTACATCTGCAAGGCCATGCAAGCCAAAAGAACAGAGACCACTTAATAGGAATGATTCAGAGCCAGTGTGCACTGGTCTCGTTGAGATTCACTGAATTTCTCCCTTTGGGGAAAGTGATTTCATTCCTTGCAGACATGAAATTTGTGTCAGATCTAATGCTTCTTAAATTTCACATGACTTCTGACAAATTTCTCAGTGACTTGTTGCCATCAGGAAAAAAAAAATCTACACATAGTGATGAATTTGAAGCATGACAAACTTGTGCCTTGAATCTAGGAAAATAACAAAACCAGAAGTACTGAGAATATTTTTATATATATATAAATCTAAAAATATCACAACAGCTTTAGTAACAGTCCCTCTGTTCAATTTTATCAATAAAGAACACTGTGGGAGAGCAAAATGCAGAGTCTTTGCAAGTACACCTGGGACAATCCTAAAGATTTCACTTGCTGGAAATATTAAACAGAGGTTTGTGTAAGGAGCTTTGCCTTGTGTTTTCTTACCTGGAGTCCCAAAATGGATCAACAGCAATAGAACTAAACAGAAGGGGAAAGATTCCATTTCCTCAATATTCTGCTTTTTTGCTCAATTATATCAAAAGCATCTTTTTCTATCCTGCTTTGGAAATCTCACATCTGAACAAATGAGACCATTGATTTGAGGCTGAATGAGGAGATTAGCACAGTCTCGTTCTTCCTAAAATCCCCTCTGAAGACCTGCCTTCAGCACAAGTTTTTTCTGTAACAGCTAGGAATCTGCTAAGAGATCTTCACCACTTCTCCCAGTTCACATGGAGATCAGTTCCTTGGTGTCTAACAATTCTTAATGTTTGCTGTCCTTTAGGCAAGCACAGTTTTCTGCCCTGACTCCAGCTATCTGATCTGAACTCATACAATTTTCCCAGATCAAGTAGAGCCTCTACTTCTGCCATGTTGTGTGTCCTAATATTATGAAAGCTCACATCACTAAGTGGTAGCAATGTGTAAATTCCTGTAAAATTCAGGCTTTCTCCAGCCAGTCTTTACCTGCTGGACTGGAAAAGGTGCACAAGGAGTACTTACTTTGAGTAAATAACAACTTCCTTATCTATTCTCTTTTGCAGTTTCCTTTGAATTTTTTTCTGTTTGAAATAGGTTTTATGCTGATTAATTACATAAGCTGTGATGGGAGCTGCTGAGCAGTGGGAATGAGAAACCTAAAGTGTGGAGGAAGGCATGAAATGTGTTTAAAAAAAAATCTTTAAAACGAGCAAGATGCAGTATGTGCCTTCCATAGCCCTGATCATTCTGTTTGTATGCTGAATCCCTCTCTTGCCACTAGTTATCTATGTCTTATTAACTATGCATTTGTCACAGCAGAAACTATATCATCTTCTGCTTTTGAAGAAAAAAAAACAACACTTAACATATGGAAGAAACTGCAAACATCACCATCAAACATGTTTCTTTTCTGTACTTGGATGATTTATAATACCCATCTACAATTCAAGTATTGGAACACATGTTTGTGTGTTTGTGGGTCTCTCTATATATGCACTTTGTGTACACATACATTTTTGTATATAAAATCTTAAATAGCTGCAAAGAAGTTTGCAGGATGTTGATGATTTGTGTAAAGCATCATCATCCTTCTTTGGCTGATTTATGTAGCTAAACATCATAGTGCATTTTCTGCTTTTGGCAGAGGAGTTTAATATTTGACATTTGCTGTTGGTGAATATTTAGTTACTTAATTATCTTCATTTATGTATTTGTTTATTTATTAATAGCAACCTAAGAAGTCAACCATTTCTACATTTTGAGTAAGAAAAGTCCTTAAAATTCACTTTCAAATTCAAGTGACAATGGATTATTTTTCCTTTTTTGTTGCAGTTTCCCTTATGCTGAAAAAGTATGGCACATGGAGGAGATCTGGCTGAGTGGGGGTCAGTTGTACAGCACTCACTAAAATGAGTGGGAAGTGGGAGGCAGAAGAACAGATATTAGCCTATGAAACCTGTTTTTTCTAGGTTCTCACTAGAGGCGATGGTGGATAGGGACAGCTGGAGAGTCAAAGCTAGAGCATGACCTCAAATGCTCAGAGGTGTGCCAGAAAGGATCTTTCTCTCTGCTGAGCACAGGAAGACCTAAGAAAGTTTACCTCACTGAACTGCAGTCAGCCTTCCTCGGCTTTGTGAATCTCCCTTGCCTACAAAGCTGGGAATATAGACGACAGTTTTGCAGATCTCAGCAGATGTGAGACAGTCCCTAGGGCTCGGTTCTGATCTCATCTTCTACCTCTCCAGCCAGAACCGCACTGGGAACTCTCTCCTTGAAACACACTCTTTACCTCAATGCTCAGCCTGCTAATCTATGACAATAGAGACAGATAAAGCCCAATTCAATTAAAACACACTTCAAACTGTTCTGCTGTTAAATTAGGATGTGAGAACAACACTTGCACAATACATAATTCAAAATATTACATAGCATCTCTTTTCAAAAATGTGGACTTGTTCATATTTTTCTTACCCAAGAAACTGTTTTAAATCTGCAGCACCATTACCAACTCCACACATCTCTAAAAGATACAATACACTTCATGTCAGGATCTCATACGCATTAGAAACGCTAATGGAACAGTAAGTCCGGAAATCTACATGCAGGTAAATAGCTATGGCAGTTGTGGTTGAAATTCTGCCATTTTTCACCTGCTTGAGCAGAAATATTTCATTACATGGATCAGCATACAGCTGGCTTCTTATTTTCTATCTTTTCTTTTATGTTTCAGCAAAACCAGTTTAACTAGCTTCAAGGAGATTTGATGGAAAAAAGGCTTTTGCCTATGTTAAACATATTCTTACAACTGAATAAGCCCATGTTGCGAGGCTATTGTTAAAAATGCATCAAGGAGATGGGCCTTGGTGAGAAGGATATGCAGCTCTGTGAAAATCTGCCCAAATTCTGACAAGTTACAAATTCCAAAATTCTCAACTTGTTCCCGCTTACATTCTTAGAGATTGAAGGCTAAATTCTCCAGCAGCTGATTGCAGTAATGCATATTCAGAGTTAATTTTAACTAAACATGTAAATTACTTGGAGGGGGGTGGGAGTGGAGGTTCTGCTTCTTATCAAACTGTCACACACGAGGGGACTAAAAATCACTGACTCTGTCTCACTCAAGATAGGCCAGTTATGCTGAAGTTACTCCTGACAACAGTTTGAAGACTTTTCATGCTGGAGACACCATAGACACTCCAGGAGATCTATTCTAATGTTTAGTGAAACAACATATGTACAAACTGTCATCCAAATATTGGAGGCTTGTTAAAATTGGGGGCTGTTATTTCTCTTTCTCCATCATGGATTTAGAAAGCAGATTATCACTGTTCTCTTTGGAGGCGAATTTCATGGGGTTTAATATTTTTACCCATTTTCCTGTATCGGATGAGACCGAAACAATTTTCTTCCCTTACAGCTTGTTTTTATAATGCCTAACCATTCTGACTGCCTGACTCTGGACCATCTGCAGCAGCTCCACATTTTTCTAATGTACATAATGCTCTTGCTGATGCCTCACCACTGCCAAGCAGAGCACCCTGCACTTGCACAGACAGCCCAGGGTGGTGCTCCCCTTTTTTTGCAACAGCCCAGCATTATTGCCTCCTGTTCAATCTGTGGTCTAGGATGCCTGCTAAATATTTTCCCACAGAACTGCTGTGAAAACAGCTCCTTGCTGTCCTGTGTTTCTGCAGTTCCTCGTTCCAGTCTAAATGTAACTCATATTCATATTGAATGCTATCCACATTTTTCAGATCATATCTGCAATTTATCAAGATCACGGAATTTTAATCCTGGCCTCTAATGTCTTTGCAGTCTCTTGCTGCTTGAAATTATCTGCAAATTTAATAATGATTCTCTTTTGTGTCATCATCTATCTCATTAATGAATTTAATGAATACTACCAGAGACAGAGCAATCCTCTGTGGACCTTCATACAACTCATCCTTACATTTGGACAACAAAATATCTGTAACTGCTCTTTGAGTACGGTCTACTAAGGTAACTCAGCATCGTATCTTCAGCACAAATAGTCAAAAGCTCATAATTTACCTCCTGAAAATTTGTTGTTTAAAGCTCATTTCCTTTCTTTCTTTTTACCAGGATTTTTTAAATTAAAATATTAATGAGACTCAGACATCAAAGGAGGTTGAGCAGAAGTGAAGCAAATTTCATGTTTCATGCAAATAGTTATGGGAAATATTTTGAGGTGCACTTGCACTTCTATTAGCATTTACAGAAGACAGTCACTCTTTTAGATACTGCCTATCTCTCACCATCCTTCCTTCCAAAAATATTTCTCAGATTTTAGCTCTGCAGCTAACAACAGTAACACACAGGAAAGCATAAACATGAAAACAAGGAGAAAGCAAGTCCTAATACTCCATTGGACTACCTCACTTGGAGTAAAATCTTTGTATCGGCAGCAACTTAGGGACCTTACACTATAGTTTTGCTCCTATCAACCTCCATATTGTGCAGAAGAATAATACCCTCCATGACAGTTAGAACATACTTAGAAAAGGCACATGGATCAGCTCATGTGGCTGTGAGCTATAATCTACCCACACATCCTAAAAAAACAGAGCTCTTTTCACTCTGTTATAATCAACTGGTCCTCCTCACCCTTTCAGAATATGAAGGGAAGTCTCTCAACTACTCAGAATTTGGAACGATCAGGAAAACACAAAAGCAACATCTCCGGTGTCTCTACCTCTACAGCAGGCTAAGTCTTCCTTTCTTCTGCATGTCTGATATGTGGACTTTCCAAACTGAACAATTCTCAGTAAAACACCAAGAAGCAAGTGTGTTGCAGCTGAGAGCTCAGATGTCAGCTTGAAATGAAGTCAAGCTTCTGTTCTTTATTCGATCTCATGCTTTTGTTTTGCTTTGTATTACTGTACTGTCCACATCTACACATTGCTGCATGTTCACCCAGTGCCATTCTTGTGGATGTAGCCTCCAACAGCCAGTCTGACTTCATCAGTCCACTGGAGTGAGGAGCACAAGCCCAATGTACAACTGATTTTTAGAGGTACCTTCTACCAAACCACTCACTGTCTTCTCACCTAGGTTTTGGCCACAGGTTCCCTGCATTTTTAACAGATCAATCTAGTGGCCATGGCTGCAGGACAGGACAATTCGCCTGTCAAATTCAGTGTAAAACAAAGCCAATGAACGAAGATGATTCTGCAGCTGAAGCAGGGGCAATACTGCCTTTGAATAAGGCTTCTGATTTTTAGCCCATTTTAGATGCAATGCAAACTGTTACCTCTGCCTTCTCTCTGCACATTTATCTCCTTCCTACTCTCTAGCCTTCACACATAAGCCTCTTCCCACATGTTTTTTGTCGTCTGGTTTTAATTATTTTCAGCCGTTTTCGTTTTTAATCTACAGTTCAAAATCTAATGCTCCCTGACAAAACCCAGTCTCAGCTGCCCCCTGACTTCTCTGGCAGTGCATCTTTTCAAAAACACGCACATTTGGTCTCTTCTAGACCAATGGCTATGTTAATCTTCCAGTCAATTTCACAGTACTTTAGATTATCAAAAATTAATTCCAAACAAAGCTAAAAATACTTTGCTCTTTCTCCAGCTCAGCCTTGAAGAACTGTGTTATCTGATGGGGATGATGTACAGACAGGGGTAGCAGAACTACGCTCCTACACAAAATTATTAATTTACCTTATGACCTTTGCTGGGCAAAGAGTTAGATCCTCCTCGAAGACAATGTCCCAAACTTCCTCTCTAGTCACCAGGGGGGCAAGTAATTCCTCTATTTTAGACACAGATTTTACGATGGGATATGCTACCCTCCGGAGCTGATGCCACCTCTTCCTTCTTTTGGGGAGGGCCTGAACAACCAGCTCAGACCAGCTGCTAAAGGGTGGCTGGGAGAGAAGAAACTCAGATAGTGGATTTTAGTCAGAAAGGACTTGTTTCTGCAAAGCATTCTGAACTCTCATGGAAGACTTGGCCAAATCATTAACTTTCAGAATTGTTTCCTTAACCTGAGGGGAAATCAAGCATAAAAAATAGTGTCTGATCCATGCCACACTTAATTATTGGGGGCTTAATGTTTTGGGCTGGGTTTTTTTGGGGGGGAGGGGTAGTTTGGCATTTAATGACCTATCCTGTTATATATGTTTAAAGGAAAGTGGTAACAATTACAAAGGAAATGCAAAAATATCCTAATGTTGCAACATCCTTATAGATGAGAACTCAAGAAATCCAAGGCCTCTAGCTTTGCACCCACCATTAAAATGAGATGCCTCAAGCACAAGCCCTACAAGGAGAGGCTGAGGGAGCTGGGATTGTTTAGCCCGGAAAAGAGGAGGCTCAGGGGAGACCTTATTGCTGTCTACAACTACCTGAGGAGTGGTTGTAGCCAGGAGGAGGTTGCTCTCTTCTCTCAGGCGGCCAGCATCAGAACAAGAGGACACAGCCTCAAGCTGTGCCAGGGGAAATTTAGGCTCAAGGTGAGGAGAAAGTTCTTCACTGAGAGAGTCACTGGCTACTGGAATGGGCTGCCCAGGGAGGTGGTGGAGTCGCCGTCCCTGGAGCTGTTCAAGGCAGGACTGGATGTGACACTTGGTGCCATGGTCTAGCCTTGAGCTCTGTAGTAATGGGTTGGACTTGATGATCTATGAGGTCTCTTCCAACCTTGGTGATACTGTGATACTGTGAGATCACGAGTCCAGCAGTTCAATGCGTAACAGTTTTCATGCACAGTAACACAAACTACTACACTAGGTAAAAACAGGGCCAGTTTCAACGATGTTTTTTGCACACAGCATTGGCTGCAGGGATAACAAGCTTAGTCCATCAGTAATACCCAACAATTTTTCTCAGTGATTGAATCTGTAGGTGAAAATTTTCAGTGCCTGAACACTTCATCACTAGCTACAGCCACTGAACTGTCACGAAAAACTCCTGAAAAGGAACCTGATAACCGCCAAGAAAGCAGTTATCACTTGCTTCTTCAGACCACCCTACTGTGGTCATGATAAAACAGACTGCAGGGAGAAATCTTTCTAGTTTCCACTTGGTTGTCTTAGAGCTGTTTTTTTCCCCACTGATGTGTTACAACTCTGTCTATATACTAGCACTTTAAAAAGGTTTCCTGTGCAAGTATTCAAGTATCAGCTATTGCAGTCCAAGAAGAAAACTATGGAAAACTATAAGTCTGCCTTATCATAGAGTTTCAAATAGCTGAAAATTATCTGGGTTTAATATAGCAGCTAGACTCATCTCCACATTGTAAGCATTTTTGGCCCAAGCCAGATTAAGGTTCTAAGTGTCCTTAGGCAGGGAAAAATGCCATGGAGGGGCAGGGGCATAGAGGCCATGGGAATGTCCTGTAGCCTTAAATTGCCTGTTGTCTAGCCCACAACTGTTTACACAGAGAACGTTTCTGCAGCAACTGCTGAAAAATACCCAGAGCCAGTGTGAAAGATCACAGAGTAAAAATCTCTTTTCAGAAGCTTTGTGTCATCTGTTTGTTACCATTCATGTCAATACTACCCATCACAGGTTTTACTCTGTCTCTTCTTCCTTCAGTGACATTCTGCAAATATATATATGTCTGTAGGCTATTAGCAGCTTGCATTTTGCCCAGCCTCATTATTAAGAAGGTAATTGCAATGTCCACTTTGGAAGGAATGCACTTCCCTAGCTGAGACATTGCACATAGGCTGCTGTTTACCGCAATTCACTGTCTCTGGAAATAAAGACCATGACTAATTTTGTTTTCCAACAGGATTCTTATTTCTAATTCTCCCTTTATTTGGGAATCAAATGCAATGCTGTTCATAATGTAATTTTCCCTATCTTTCATTTCTGGAAAGCAGGTAGCTCTATTCTTAATTAATGCCCAGCCTGAAGGATGTTGTTCTTTCATTCTCTAGTGCTCTCCTTAGATGTTACTCTGTCTACCAGCCCATCCTCCACTACTACATCACCAAGGATCAGCTCTGACCCTTCATACCTGTACAAAAGCATGGCCTCCAATTTCTCTTTGCTAACATAGCATGTCAGAACTTCAGGCAGATCATAGAAGCGTGGCCCAGCCCAGCCCTTCACTTTCTATTCATCAGGGACCATAAGGAATGTGGAAAGGTTCAGGTAAAGGTGGAATCTTATTGTTTAGTCTCTATGAGCAGTGTTGTGTTTGAGGACACAAGAGAGCCTGTCCAGCTCTCATATTCTCACATTAGCTACAACTGTGGCACCCATGTCCATTAAGTTATTTTTTTCATAGTGTCCATGTGGCCTTATGCATTTTTTCCAAAAGGAAATGTGGAAACTACATCCTATTTACAGGAAAATTGCTAACTCTGCTAGTGCTGGAGCAGCAGAGCAGTGCGTGTCTCAGATGTGGCACCAAGAACACTTACACATTGTGCTAGTTTGAGGCTAACTGGAATATTTTGGTGAAAGAAATTAGATTATAGGGTGTAAAAAGGAAACAATGGCGATGTCTACTTCACTCATAGGCTTGCTGAGATGTATAAAAACAAGAACACAAAACATAGCTAAGACACTGTCTCTCTCTGTTGGTTCCTGTGCTTTTTCTTCCTGGGCTGCTATATGTGTAACTAATCCTTGTGCTTTCTATTCCCCCTTTGCCAACCCTCCAAGCTCACCTTGCACATAAGGCAAACTCTGGGATAAGGTAGAGGGGTGGAAAGAAGGTGGAAGGATCATTGGGAGCCCCTCCTGGGGACTCTGATGTCTGGGACAGGTGTTATATTTCTGTATTACCTTTAACTCGTGTATTTCTGTATATAGCTAAGATGAAAATATAAAGCTTCATTCCTTTATTTCCTGCTTGGCTAAGCCTAGTCTGAGTGATTTCATAAGAGTGAGGGCAGCAGGTAACACCCAAACCATCATACATATTTATTTTCTTTACTGTTCAGAATTTATAATACTGTTCCTAAACACAGATTTGGGTCTAGCTTTAGAAAATTCATATTCTGAATTCAGAATATACAGTCCATATATGAGCTATGGCTCTTAAATACAGAGTACATAAATGCAGTTCATAAACATAGAATTCATAGCTTATATTCTCTGCAATGCTCAGCTGTACAGAATGCTCATCATCATCATTCCTGCTTTTTTCTGGTGCCAACATTCCTTCAGGACTGCCTGAACATATAATAATAATACTGGAATGTGTAAGCAAGGGGGGGAAAGGACAATTAGATGCTCTGATTAAACATCTGTATTCTCAGACATAGACTAACCAGGACTGGGGACTGTTATGACTTTTTAACAAAGATAAACAACTCTTACTCTGTATTGTTTACAGCCTTTCCTAAGACAGGCTTTCCTAGGCACACAAGCCCAAGTGTACCTGGCACAGCTGCCTTGCCTGCCCCACGCAGGAAAGACACATACAGTCAGCAGTTACCCAGCTTTTTAGACAAACGTGGTAACTCAGTCCCTGAAGTCCTTTGTGGTCTTGCTACCTGGCTGCAAACAGTACAGTGTGGGCATGTCCAGAATATACACAGAGAAATCTAAACCTCTTGTCTTCCCACAGCATAAACAAAACCCATACACCCCTTTTAAGGACATAAGCAAGTCAGTACATCCTCCCTACAACAAACTTTTCCTCTCCCCTTGCTTTTGACAGAAATATCACAGTATCATCAGGGTTGGAAGAGACCTCACAGATCATCAAGTCCAACCCTTTACCACAGAGCTCAAGGCTAGACCATGGCACCAAGTGCCACGTCCAACCTTGTCTTGAACAGCTCCAGGGACGGCGACTCCACCACCTCCCTGGGCAGCCCATTCCAGTGGCCAATGACTCTCTCAGTGAAGAACTTTCTCCTCACCTCGAGCCTAAACTTCCCCTGGCGCAGCCTGAGGCTGTGTCCTCTCGTTCTGGCGCTGGCCACCTGAGAGAAGAGAGCAACCTCCCCCTGGCCACAACCACCCCTCAGGTAGTTGTAGACAGCAATAAGGTCTCCCCTGAGCCTCCTCTTCTCCAGGCTAAACAATCCCAGCTCCCTCAGCCTCTCCTCGTAGGGCTGTGCTCGAGGCCTCTCCCCAGCCTCGTTGCCCTTCTCTGGACACGCTCAAGCATCTCAATGTCCCTTCTAAACTGGGGGGCCCAGAACTGAACACAGTACTCAAGGTGTGGTCTAACCAGTGCAGAGTACAGGGGCAGAATGACCTCCCTGCTCCTGCTGGCCACACCATTCCTGATGCAGGCCAGGATGCCATTGGCTCTCTTGGCCACCTGGGCACACTGCTGGCTCATGTTCAGGCGGGTATCAATCAGCACCCCCAGATCCCTCTCTGTCTGGCTGCTCTCCAGCCACTCCGACCCCAGCCTGTATCTCTGCATGGGGTTGTTGTGGCCAAAGTGCAGCCCCCGGCACTTGGAGCCATTGAATGCCATCCCCTTGGACTCTGCCCATCTGTCCAGGCGGTCAAGGTCCCGCTGCAGAGCCCTTCTGCCCTCCAACCCAGCCACATCAGCCCCCAGCTTGGTGTCATCTGCAAACTTGCTGATGACTGACTCAATGCCCTCATCCAGATCATCTATGAAGATGTTAAAGAGGATGGGGCCCAGCACTGATCCTTGAGGGACACCACTAGCGACCGGCCGCCAGCTGCATGTGGCACCATTCACCACCACTCTCTGGGCTTGGCCCTCCAGCCAGTTCCTCACCCAGCACAGACTGTTGCCATCCAAGCTGTGGGTTGACAGCTTAGCCAGCAGTTTGCTGTGGGGGACAGCGTCAAGGCCTTGCTGAAGTCCAGATAGACCACATCCACAGGCCTCCCCACATCCACCAAGCGGGTCACCTGATCATCGAAAGAGATCAGGTTGGAGAGGCAGGATCTGCCCTTCCTAAATCCATGTTGGCTGGACCTGAGCCCTTTGCCATCCCTCAGGTGCGCTGTTATCACCCCCAAGATAACCTGCTCCATCAGTTTCCACCTCACTACTCCATTGACCAGACCACACCTCCTCAGTTCAGCAATGAGAATGCTGCGGTAGATGGTGTCAAATGCTTCCCTGAAATCAAGGTAAAGCGTATCCTTCTTGATACGATTAGGTGAGCTTTCTGGTTTGCAGCGTCACAGAAGGCTGTGTCTTCTTATGGAAGCATCCCATACTCTGCTAGACTTGTGGGGAAATACATTTTGGAAGAACTTTTCACACTTTTCTCCTATAATGGATGAGAATGTTTCTTTAGTACTTCAAATAGCTGTAGAGAAGAAAAATCTATCCCTCTTTACCTCCCAGGGCCCCTCAATCCTCTCCAGAAAAAGCTAAATATAAACCCATCAGAAATAATGATCCGTTTTCTCACATGCTTTATTACTTACAGGGACAGACCCAGTTATCTTTCCTTTGGATTTATTTGGAGATTAAACATGACTTGTACTAGACATTGCCTTTCTGAACATCTTTCTTATCACTCTACCTGGGATACACATTTATTGTTGTCCTGCTCGTTCTTTGCATATATAAAATAAGGGCTCAGGGAGAGTGGTAGGACCTAAAAAAATAGAAGATCCTATCCCAAGGTTCAGGTTTCCTACAGGAACTTGTCTAACTGTACTTTCATCCAGCAGGCAGGCTGGGAATCTACCATCACTCTTACTCTTGCTGCAGACTCGGCACTGCCTTGACATTTTGTGAAACTTTGAGCTCAAAGACATTAAAATTGCTTTTTGCTTGCTAAAGGAGATGTATCAACAGTGCGTTGTCATAGTAAACTAAGGATGAGAAATGGCTGTATTCTTCTTGCAGACAGCATTCACCCTGAATACATCTCTATCTTCCTGAAGTGTGGGAATCTACTTTAAAACACAGAGCAAGAGAAAAAAATGTAAGCAACCAGGAGTGCCATAAAATAACCTGATTAAAAATCAAGCATCTTAATACTGCTTTAGTCAAATCAGAGATCAGACCTATGGCCTGAGGAAATGCAACAGCAGCAGCTGAAAGGTGACTGTGGCACTCAGCTGAAGCAGTTTGTGATTGTTGGGCAAGGAAACACAAGTTGATGACTGCCCTAACAGGTACTACCTTGCCCAAATGAAAGGTTCATTAACCCCAACAGGAAATGACTGTATCTTTTTAAGTGACACAAAATATAGGGTTCAGAGCAATGACTTGGGAAGTCATTTGATTTTCACTCAGCTGTCAAAGAAGATGCAAGCACAGGCAATTGTAATGGCTGGTAACTACTAATTTTGATTTGTGCAAAGAAACAAAAACCTGTCCTCCAGGGAAACATCTCTGCCCTTGGCTGCTGACAGTGGTCAGAATTGCAAGGCCTCATCCTTCTCACAGCACCTTGGCCTTTCATGTCAGGTACACCTGGTGTAACACCTCTCCACGACCTCTCACTTGGATACACGTAGATGCATACCTTGTCCACTATGTTGTCTTATCCAGGGACTGTGTCAGTCATGATACAAGCACTCAGCAAGTAATAGCATCAATAAAACTGATCTATCAGATAAAATACTGAACCACAGTATTGGAGATAGATCATCTCCAAAAATTGAACTGTAAAAAGTAGGTAAGTGTCACTGACATAAGTCCCTGCAGCCTGGACAGAGCTTTTAGGGAATGTGGCAGGCAACTTTTTAAATGTCAACCTCATTCAGTGCTGTGTGGAGGAGGGAAGCAGCAGGGTCACCAGTGGAGTTGGCCAACTCTCTTAAAAGCAAAATGGATAATTTAGACAGTGCTGTATTTCATCCTTCAGAATGTAATTCCTGATAATACATCCAGTCACGAGAGGAAATGAGTCAATTCCTTCAGAAACATCATTCACTTCATGTTTTGGCCTCTGCGCACTGCAACCACTTACGAACCTGATTGACAGATATTAGATTCACCTAGAAGTTCAGAAATTGCCTATATATTAATTGTTATTTAATAAAGAAAGAATAAAAGATGGAAAATTAATTCAGAATTTTAAAATTATCCAGTTCTTTACTGAAGTCTTTAACACCATTAGAAGCAGTCAAACTCATCATTAAGTAGTTTTCTCCCCATTCAGTCTGACTTGGTACATCCTCTTTATTCCATGGAAAAATCCCCTAGACTCCAAGGTGCAGGTGGATTGTGTTGTAACTGTTCACTGCATACTTTCATACATGCTGCAAAGCTCTGGCTCTATGTTTGGGCATCAAATTGGTTGTGGCAATTATCGAGGCAGGAATTATGAAATACGTAGTTATTTTTGTTTCCAGAAAGCCCCACCCACAACTATATACTAATAGTTAAATTTGGGTTCTAATTAAGTTGGGAAAATCTTCACGAGGATGCTTATTAATTTAGGAAAATCAGAAGAATTGGAGAAGTTTAGCCACAAAATGGTTTTACTCCACTTATAAATAGATCGCCTGGAGACCTAGGGAAAGTCTGTTCTACTCACTGCGGTAGAGTAGAAATTTCAAGATAGTCCCTGGCTCCTTTGTGTCAGTGTTGGATCTGCTTGGCCGTTGAGAGGCTTCCATATCTTTCCAGGGTGCTGGGAAAGAGGCAGATGATCTCTGACATGATCCTGGTTCCTCTTGACATGGAGGTTTGCAGAGGTGCAGCAGGATCTCTTGCAGACGTGCAGAGAGCACAACGTCGGTGGCACTTCCTGCCGCATCATGAGGCACTTAAATGCCTTCTCCTGGGAAACTTGAGGCACTTAAGTTTCCAGGTAGTTAGAGCCCAAAATATCATGGCTAAACTAGCCTGAAGCACAAGGCAGAGCAGAACATGTTGGCAAAGGCAGGGAGGCAAAGGCAGCTCAGCTGCTTGCAACTTAGCTCAATTTATATTACTGGCCTGAGTGCAATGGCTCCTTTGTCCACAGAGATTCACCAATCAAAACGGCCTTTGCAAAACTGACCATATTAGGTGAAACCAGGGCTTGCTCACCCGTATTTGGGCAAGACACCAACAAGTACCTAAACACCTGTGGGTACTTGTTTATCACTTTGGGAGGAGACATAATGGCCCAAAGCCTTTGTTTTCCTCCTGCCCTTCCTTCCCCCATCAGCAGAAGGGTGGGACAAGCCAGGACATCTAATAGGCCTATTAGCCTTCCAGGACAGGCATCCAAATTACTAATAGCAACAATTCAAGCACTGGATCACAGAGGAAAGAAAAAAACTAGATGTTGGAGTGTCTGTCCTGAATAAGAGATAGAAATGTGGAAGGAAGAGTGTGCACAGAGCCGCTTTTTGTTTTTTGTCTTAAACTGAAGTCACTATGCACACTGGGTGATGCCAGAAAATGCTCTGCCTCTGGTAGTATTTATTTCTCTCTTAAGATTTCCTAATAACATATGACAATACCAACACTGCAGGCCAGGTCCTCTGTTTCTCTACTCCTGCTGTACAATGAGTTGATTTATGCCTGCTTCCAGTTTAGGATCACACTTCATGTTTCTTCTACTTTCAAATATAAGCAATATGGTCTAAGCTGCAGTTTAAAGGCATATAACTGACAGGCCAGTGAGAAGGTTGTGTTTGCTTCCCATGGTGCCACCTTTTGACAGTTCAGTATTGTAGTTTCCAGTTGTTGTCACTGTGGTGCACATCAGGGGGTATGGGTGATTTCGAGTTTTCTTTTTTGGCAACAATGAGCAGAGGCTCCTGTACAGAGCTGTAGGACATGGATATACAGGGATCAGTTTGGACAGTTTTAATACATTTTAAGGTGCATTTGTGCTGTGAACTTTACTCATTTTCCTTATGTATTCCTTGCTGGTTGTTTTCTTTCTGCATTTTAATTTCCCCAAATCACATATAGTGGCCACTTGAACACAGATCATGAATAAGGTTTTCAATGATTATAGAATAAGCATATCCATTCCAAAAATCCACCTGTATCACAGTACTAGAGGCTCAAAGGTCAGCTGGAGCAGTGGTGGCAACAAAGGGACCAGCATAATGATATACTAATTCTTTATACTGCAGTGAAAAGCCAAATGCTTTTGCCTACAAAAAACAGGCCAGACTGGGATGTGGGGGCCTGGAGAGAGAGTGGGAGAGAGATTAAACAGCCTCTGGTGTTCAGTGCCTGTGGATGACAGTTTCAAAAATATTTCTAGGGATATGCTTAGCAGGTGCTTGCCTGTGACTTCCTTCTAGATACACATAAACCACAAGAGCACACACAGAGCTTCTTATCACAATAGATGCAATTACCTTAATTTTCATACATAGACAAAGAAAGTTTACAAGCTGGCTAAGAAACAGCTCTCATCACTGCTCTCTTCCTTCTCCCTCCACCACAGGGCAACCTGCCTGTCCAGCAGCTGGTACTTACCAAGCAGAAAGGCATGGCTTGAACCTAGGCCCACTGAAGTGGTTTTTATTCCCCTGGTCCATTCACAGTGCCTGCCATCCAAAGCTTTCAGACAGGGTCCTGGGAGGTTGAGAGGATGAGTTTCCAATTCTTTTAAAAGAGGCATGACTGTCTCTCTACGCCAAGATACTCTGAAAATCCTACAGTCACAGACACACAAAGAGACAGAAACCAAGCGGCAATTTCTTCCAGTGTACGGAGACAGTTTGTCTCTGTGTTTGAAATATAATTCCCCTGGAGAAAAATAGTAGGTTATAAAGAACAGCATAGATAAATGAACGAAAGATTGAGAAGTAGGAAAAGAAAATTACAAGAGAGAAGGATGGAAAGAACAAAAACAGGGAGACAAGGAAGGGAAAGGGGAGATATCAAAAAGGGGAAAGTAGAAATAAAATCTGGGAGTAACTGTTTCATTGTCTTTCTGTTGCTTTCCATTTGGCTCTTCTGTCTTTTTCTCCTTACTTTTGTTTTGATTTTTGCTTGCCTGAAAAACCAATAAAGCATTTACAGGCATTTGAAGAAGATGGAATGGAGAAGTCTGAGGCAAAACAGGTGCAAACAACTTCTACCAGCTCATCCCATACTGGCTGTGTAGAGGCTGTGCACAGCCACCTCCTCCTTGTGTTCTGTACTGGACACCCAACTCAGGATGCAGAGGGGTACAATAGGATGGTGGGGGTAAGAAGAGAGAAGGAGTAGCAAAGGAAGGGGAGAGTGAGGTGTACAAGGCTTTGGGAGGATGTTCTGGCGTGGGGGAAGAAGTTAAGCAGATGAAAAGAATAGAGGAAGAGACTTGTTGGCCTGGCCATAGTGCAGCAGCTCCAGGCTGGCTGAGGAAGCTCTTCAGCAATGTATGGCAGGCCTTCATGCTGGCCAAGATGCCAGTGCTGGTTTTAGCTAGCAGCTTTATCTGGGCATAAAGAACAAAGGCAGAAGAAGAGGGGAAGGAAGGAAGCAGGGAGCTGCCTCCTGCCACCTTCTAACATCAAATGGCTGCAGGACTTCAGCCTGGGAAACCTTTGAAGCGTGACTGATCCTCATAAGCTACTAAAGTGGGCAAAACCATTTTATTTAAAACAGAAAATGTCACATCAAACTAATGTCACCGTTGGGGATGCAAAGCTATAATCTCTGAGTGGAAGCCAAGCCCTGCTGTATCCTGCAGGACACTCACAGCTCTGTAGAAGGGATGGGAAGGAGTGATGCCCTTCATGAGCTTTCTCCTGATCCCAAGGATTTGCCATGTGTTGCAAGCCTTGCCAATCATTTCCGCTGCAGGCAGCTCTGGATCACTTCTAAAGCAACACACATAAAACAGGAAGACTTCTGAAAAACAAGAGTCAACCCTGCTCCCCTTTCAAAACTCTTTGAGATACACAAACATTTCAGAAGAACAGGATCTCAGGTAGGGCTGATGTGTGTGCATTACCAGTCTGAGTAACAGTTAACATTTTTCATTGCCCTGACACACTGCTGCCACACAAACAACTACCACAGGCTTGTAAACAGACTGAACTCAATCATAAGCTTAACAACATATAAAAAAACTGTCATACAGTAAACCCTAAGATGTATGTGCAAAAAGTACCATTGCAATTACAATGTGAGATAGTAACTCAGAAAGTAGACTGGTAAGTAATTTGTTCCTCAAATTAACTTACCTCCTACCTATATGAATGAACAGTTATTATAAGTATCACGAAACACTGTCACACAGTGTAACTGCACTGTAATTTTATTTGCTCTATGGAAGTGTGACCCTTGTATTACTATGAGAAAAAAGATGAAAAGCAGAAGGAAAATCCCAGCTCAGGATTCAAGCAGCTGGAACAAAGCCACAATGATACCAGTTCAGCTGCTTGTACTGTGTTACCATCTTCCTGCCAGAAGTGCGTTCCACACACCTCTGGAGCAACAGTGCTGGTGCATATATCAGTACTGGGATTACGTACACACATTGCTCAGGCTTATTATCATCCCTGGAATTGCTACTCCGTGCCATTACCAGTGGCAGGCAAACTCCCCAACAAGAGTAGACTGTTGGCTGCACAAATTCTGTGTTTTCCCTGCTGTATATTTGGTTCTAGCAGGCTTAATATTAAATGCACATATACTGGGCTGGTATATGCACTCTTCCCCCCTCCCTGCCCCCCCACCTTCAGTCCTTTTTACCTAAAACTAAAGAAGTGGAAGGAGAAGGGAAGATTATTTTTGTTGGGTTTACAGTAGTTGGATTTCACAGCTGCAAAGCTTGCTGACTAGCAATGTGACCTTTCCAGAGACCAGTCAGATAGAAAAAGGTATGCGAAACACTCTAGCACAAGCTAAGAAAGTGAGCTGGAAAGACAACAAGCATGGGTAAGGAGTGGGAAACGAAAAGACACAAGATGGAAGAAGGAAATGAAGGGAATCTGGTGAGAAGAGCAGCAAGTACATAACAACAGGATTTACAGATGCCCTCTCCAACAAACACACATTTCCAGTCACAAGCATGGCATGCTTTGTCTTGATTCACAAATCTGGAAGTAAAAAACTCTGGACGAACTTGCGTATCGCTGCCAAATAGTGCTGCCAGTATTGCCCCAGGCTGGAGCCTCACCTCTGCACCTGGGCCACTGTCACAGCAGGATCCAGTTACCTGAATGTACTATCTCACCCTTTGAAGTTCTGGCAAGGGCTCTAGCCTGAATGATGTGGAAAGGAACGGAGTGCACAGCTGTCCTCAGTCACTGGGAATGCCTGATGTGCTGCAGATCACATCATCTTATAAGGTGAACCCATCCACATATTTTCTTCCCTGATCTCCATTTTTAAAACAGCTCTAGAAGGAAGGTTTGTTATTTGTTAAATACAGTGCCAACTAGTTGCTTACTCTTGGCCTTGAGAACTGATGGAATAAGTAGTGCCCTCCTTCCTGGAAGGAGACATTGTTGTTCATCCCACAAGGGAGACACAGTCACAGACCAGTCATAGAATCATAGAATCAACCAAGTTGGAAGAGAACTCCAAGATCATCCAGGCCAACCTATCATCCAACTGTGTCCAAGCAACTTGACCATGGCACCAAATGCCTCATGCAGGCTTTTTTTGAACACTTCCAGGGATGGCAACTTCACCACCTCCCTGGGCAGCCCATTCCAATGGCAAATCACTCTCTCTGGCAAGAACTTCCTCCTAACATCCAGCCTATACCTCCCCCTGCACAACTTGAGACTGTGTCCCCTTGTCCTGTTGCTGGTTGCCTGGCAGAAGAGACCAACCCCCACCTGGCTACAATCTCCCTTCAGGTAGTCGTAGACAGCAATGAGATCACCCTTGAGCCTCCTCTTCTCCAGTCTAAACACCCCCAGCTTCTTCAGCCTCTCCTCACAGGGCTGTGTTCCAGGCCCCTCACCAGCTTTGTCACCCTTCTCTGGACACGTTCCAGCACCTCAATATCTCTCTTGAATTGAGGAGCCCAGAACTGGACACAGTACCCAAGGTGTGGCCTGACCAGTGTTGAGTACAGAGGAAGAATAACCTCCCTTGTCCTGCTGGCCACACTGTTCCTGATACAGTCCTGATGATGCTGGTTAGGTTTTGCTTTAATGGTCCTCACAGTTAAAATGATGAGAGGCAACTTGCCCACGCTTTAGAAAAATGACAAGTTGCATCTCTCTCAAGCAGCTAGAAGGGATACTCAGACTTTTCAGCCTTACCCTGATTTTTTCCTATGAACTAAACCATCAAGGTAATGTTTTGAAATATTCTTCAAGATCTCTCTCAAACAAAACAGTTGGATTAATACAACATCGAATAACTTAAATGGAAAAGCCTGAACCTATGAAAAGGAGAGTCTTTATCCTTCTCTTGCTTCAAAACCTGCTTGTGGCTGTCTTGTGACACCAGTTCGGAGCTGCGTGCAAGCCTCTCCCAAGCCAGATCACTCTCTTTTACGGAGCAACAGTTTTCTTCTAGACCCACTTACCGATTTTCAGCAGAGGTCTGGAATTTTTCACTAGTAACTAAATTGATACATTTGCTACTAAATAATTACAAAAATAGCTTCCTTTAACTGAACAGCAGCAGAATGGACTGAGATGAATCACAAAAATAGATTTGTTGGCTTTTGAACATGCTTCAGCAAGAAAAGTGGAGCTGAATTTGATAAAATACAGCTACATTCTCTGCTGACTTGCATAGTCAGGAGAAACTCTGCCTTTCAGATAAGGTAAATCTGAAAGGAAATCTTTGCTGTAACACAGAAAGTAATGTCCTGCACAGCTCAGGGAGTCTAAACAAACAAATGCTTCTTCTTTATTTTACTGTAGCTATATTTAGTTATTATTGAATGGATGATGTGAAAATTTAATGTAAGGATTGATAGCGTGGATTATACTTTTTACTCTTGATCTGCAGAGATACATCATTATTAATTAAAGCAGATATTTTACCTGCTGAAGTGTGCTAGTTCGAGCCCAGCTAGCATGTTTTGGTGAGAAGAATTAGATGATAGGCTGTAACATGAAAATAATGGTGAGGTCTACTTCCCTCACAGTCTTGCTGGGATGTGTAAAGAAGAAAGGCAAAACAAAGATTAGGGCACTTGCTTCTTCTTTTCGCTGGGGAGCTTTGCCTGCTGGGGAGAGCTCGTGGCTGCTGGCTGGACTCCATCTTGCTTTCTAACCTCACCCTTCCTTTGCTTGGCTGCTTCACCTTGCTTTTTAACCCTCTTGGCCGAACCTCCATTCTTCCTTAGGACTGGGATAAGGTTGAGAGGGGTAGGGGGAAGGTGAGGGGTGGTTGAGAGCCCCTCCTGGGGAGTCAGGTTTCTGGGAGGGGAATTGTGTTTGTATTACCTTTTTTACCTTGTATATTTCTGTCTGTAACTGTATATACTATAAATATCTGCTTGTAAATTGTGCCAGCTGTAAATATAAGCTTCATTCACATTTCCAGAGCCGACTGAGTCTAGTCTGGGTGATTTCTAAAAGTGTAGGGGGACGGGGGATACCCAAACCATCACATGAAGCCAAGGAGACGGCACATAGTATTTTCCATTTCTTTATGCTTGAGGTTTTTCAATCAAATTTCTGGAATATGCAGAGTAATGACACTGTTTTGAGGAAAAAAAAAAATCTAACTATTGATTGATGTAGATGGAAACATACAATAATTATTTTTAGCAAGGAAAGCAAATCCCAAAAGTCCAGGTTTGCTTGTAAACTGTTTCTGAACATTAATTTTGGCTTACTTCATGGAGGAGTATAAAACTGCAAAAATCTTCCAGTTGAAAATTTTCAGTCAAAAGCTATTGACAAAGGATTTATGTTCAGTTTTTAGTCTTCCTTCAGCTTCAGGCCTTTCCTGATCTATTTATGTGCTTCTACATGCCCTGGTAATCTTTAGCCGCTATTTCCCATTTCTGATTATTAGAGGCACTTTTTTTGATGTTCAGTAGCAAGAGAGCACAGCAGTGAACAGCACTTGTGATGTCCTTCAAGTACCAACATCATCTTGGACACATGGACTGTGCTTTCTGTACTTCATCAGCCACTTTCAGATGAGGATTATAAATGCCAGAATCAAAAAGGATCTTATGATAATTATGTGCAGTCCATTAGAAAAAAGATTGTTTTTCAAACACAATTCATTACCAGCAGCAAGCCAGAGGGTCATTGTCCTAGTCTTGCCAGTTTCCAGATTGGAAGAGCATCTCTACTTGGGCAGAGTGACCTCTGAGAGTTCACAACTACAAAAAAAAGCAACATGGAATAACTGCAGATCTTTGATATATATGTTCATGGTGTGCCAAGCTCAGTAATGACAAGGTGAAAATCCTCACTTGCAGAGAGCTCACCTTTAAAGACTTAAATGGAAACTGTGCACACATTTGTTTAGAAAAGGGCTACTGGTTCCTGTTAGTACCAGCCTATTACGACACTACTGTCAGTGTGGGTAGTGAAACCTGATGGCTCAGCTTCCACCATTGCCGGCAAATGTGCCGAAGAAATATTTTGTCTTAAACACGAAGGTGGGCCCTTCTAGTTTTAGGTTCCAAACATCAGTGCCTAGGCAAAACCCAATTAGAAGAAGCAGTGCCGCTCCAAAATCTGGAGTGTGAAATGGCTCAGCTGGGCAACAAGCTGTCAGAGGTCTCAAAGACTGACCTTAAGTGAAGGTCGAGTTGGGCATTTGTCCAGGGCAGCTGGTAGAGAACCTCAAGGCTTACAGCAGCTGGAGGATGCCAGTCTGCTGGTAGGACCACTTCCCAGGACCAAGATCAAACAAGTTCCTTTTGACCTCTGCAGCTGTTCATTCTGCTTTGCCTGTCTTTGCACCTTTGTCAGGTAAACCAGATGGATACATTATTCCTCTACAACAGCAAAACCAAATCACTTGTCTAAATCACTGAGAGGTCCTCATCATGGTCATCTCTAAAGGGAACTAACAGGTTTTTATCTGCTTTAGACCTCTTTTCATTAAAAGTTTTTTAAAAATCTATGTTTTGGACATCAGTGAAGCAGAAATACTCCAAATATGTCATAAAATGAATCTTCAATATATGTTGCTTTTGCCATCCTCCAAAGATCATCTCTTCCTGCCACTCTGTGTTCTTGCAGTGACCTTCTGCAGTAAACAGGACTTTCATACTCCATCTTTATATTAGTCCTTAAAGTCTTTTGGAGCCAGAAATGCTCTCAGTTCAATAACTCAGTTACATCAAAAGACATATGAGTAAATGAAAGCAACTAAGTTTCTCTGAAGTGGAATCAATTTGCAGCAGATCTCTGTGTTTCAACATGTAGTGCTCACCTTACATCCAGACTCACAGTCATAGAGGGTCATGGTGGGAAGTCCTATTCATTTTCATCAGTCAGTACTTTGAGATCCAAGAGAGGAATGCTATCCACAATGCATCTTTGTCACATGCATTTCTAAATTCAGCAGTCTTCAGCTATTGAGAAAGAACTCTGACAAACAGAAGAAGAGCACTGAGACTTGTAGTCTTCACTTTGCTCAAACAGTTAATATAATCTAATGCTGGCTCCCCATTGCCTTCTATTCTGCATAGCTGTGCAGCCTAAACCTACAGAGATTTTTCCTTCATTCAAAATGCAAATCCTCAGAGCCCCCTTTTCAGTTATTACCTAACTTTGGAGCTGGCTGAATCCCCATGACACATGAGATCCCATCAGTAAAGCTCTCTGGCTGCTTAAATTTCTGCCTCTGGGCCTGCCCAAAAACACTCAAATCCTGGCAGCACTGAATAGCTCACTATTTCTGTCCTACAGGGATTCAGAGACAAGGTGTTCCTCTTCCAGCACATGTATCTGCTAGCTAAAATCCCATAGGAGTTTTGACAACCCAGAACTAGCACAGACCATAGCTATAGGAAGGGCCAGAGGGAAGGCCAGTGGAGTGGTATGAACTTCAACTATAATGATAAGGAAGGAGGAGGAAGAAAGAGGAATGAAGTTTTTCCAAACAGTTGGCTGTGGTGTGTTTCTGTCACTCCTGGACATACCAGCAAATACCTAGTCTAAATCTTGCCAAAGAAGGATTCAGTGAATATTATGGAATATTACAGCTAATTGATGCCTTGGATGAGCAGCATGAATGGAAGGAGGTGCCCACACCATTCAAAATCAAGCATGCCACTCCTGCCCCTCTCTTGGCATTTGCTGCTGACCATCTCACAAAGGCTCTGACTCTGCACAGCAACTTTGTAGCTCTAATTAGGCATGGCAAATCTGCTCATTCCACTAGGCATCTGGGCACCAAGAACTAAGCACTGAAACACTAAAATCAAGTTCTCTGCATGACTTGGCCTCAGCTTTGAGAGGGAGCTCTGCCTGGGAATCCCATGTTTTTCCCTCAGATGACAAAAAGCTTTCAAAGCAGCAAACTAGTCCTCTGATTTTAATTACGCATATGCATCAGTAACGGGACTAATTGCACTACCTCAGTTGCATCACACAGTGTACTTACTTGAAACCAAGCTAAGAAATAATACTGGAAGCTACAGAAAGACAGACCTGGTAAGAGGACACCAGGTGCAATGAGGCTACAAGATTGTCATGTCACTGTCATCTGTGCTGGTAATTAACAGCACAGATCATGAATCCCTTCTGATGAAGTGTTACTATCAGATTGACATCCTTCTGGAAGGATGAAGGCTGAAGAGTTGCAGAAGAAAGTTTATCTCCTTATTGTATATTCACTAAGACTCTTGAATTACTGCACCACTTCCCTGGAGCTGCCTATAGAAGAGAGAGGTGCAGTAAGTACTCATGGCCTTAAACTTGAGACAACCTGGGACATGTGTTTGCACTGCTAGCCCTGTGCTACTGTGTGGGGAAAAAAAAACAACACATATGCAAGGAGAAATTCCTTTTCATTTACCAGAAATCCCAGGACACAACCTTTATCCTTCATTAAGACCAGCAACATATTACTGTATTACTTAGAGCAATATGGGGCCCCAGCAGTCTGTTCAATCAACAGATTATTTAAGTCAAGCTGAATGTGTGAAGGAAACTATAAGTGTTCCCTATGGACAGTGTGCAGTGTTACAAAGTACTGGAGATAGTTTGTGTGTCTGACTAGTACAGGCTTAGGAAAGGAAATTTGTGGAGAAACACCAGGGTTTGGGAGGGGTGTGTGTTTGTGTTTCGTTTTGTTTGTTTCCTTTTCCCCTGTGCATACACTTGTTAAGACAGAGCACTCTGTCAATTTCAGTTCTGCCTATTTTGCTGTCAAATCCTCCTGGTCCTCCATGGTCTCTTCCAGAACAGTTGGCACTGCTGCCCTATTTCAGAATAGTCACTTACCTCTCACCACCTTCTTTCTGAAGGCCTGAAGGTGTTTCATCTTTAACACCGCACCAGATTTTAATTCCTTGATCCCAGCAACAGCTTTGAAGGTCTCCAAATGCATTCAGTGTCCTCCAAGATTACCCTCCTTCTGTCCATGATTTTGTGATTAGTGCCCTGGAAAATAGCAAATAATGGAAATTTGACAGGGTTACCCTGTCATTTGCCTTCGTCAGATACAGTCAGGTTTAAAGACCCATAAAAATTACTGAAGAAACATGTTCTTGGATGACACAAAAATTGACTTAGGAATGGCAACAGTAGACCCCACACTCCTGAAATTACAATGCTACTGTGAACGTGAGGTTTTATTTAATATGATAAGTAAAGTAGCAGTATTTTAGGAGATGAATTTCATAGAATCATAGAATGGTCTGGGTTGGAAAGGACCTCTGAAGGTCATCGAGTCCAACCCTCTCTGCAGTAAGCAAGGGCATCCTCAACTAGATCAGGCTGCCCAGAGCCCTGTCAAGCCTCACTTGGAATATCTCCAGGGATGGGGCCCCAACCACCTCCCTGGGCAACCTCTTCCAGTTTTGCACCACCCTCATAGTAAAGAACTTGTTCCTAACGTCCAATCTAAATCTGCTCTTCTCCATTTGGAAGCCATTGCCCTATCACTATGGGCCTTTGTAGGCCTTCTTGTAGGCCCCCTTCAGATACTGGAAAGCTTCTATTAGTCTCCCCAGAGCCTTCTCTTCTCCAGGCTGAACAATTCCAGCCTCTCAGCCTGTCTTTGTAGCAGACATGGTCCAACCCCCTGATCATTTTTGTGGCCCTCTGGACCCACTCCATCAGGTCCACATCCTTCCTGCATTGAGGGCTCCAATGCTGGATGCAGTACTCCAGGTGACGTCTCACTAGAGCAAAGTGGCAGAATCACCTCTCTGAATCTGCTAGCAACATGCCTTTTGTTGCAGGCCTTCTGGGCTGCAAGTGCACACTGTCTGCTCATGTCCAGTTTCTCGTCCATCAGCACCCTCTAAGTCCTTTTCCACAGGACCAGATTTCCTAGTGGACTTGAAGACGGGATGAGGAAAGCCACTGTGTCCCACAGCCTAACACCACGCAATGTGCAGAAGGGTCTTTTGTCACCACATGTCCAAGCCATTCTGCAGGAGGATATTGCTGCTGCCAACCATTGCACTAGCTTAGCTGGCTGATCTAACTTTTTGGCCCTGAGGATGCCTATGAAACTGAGAGCAAGGAATGGGCTTCCAGGGAGCAGCCTTCAGTTGGCCAGTTCAGCTGGGTGGTCCCTGGACAGGGTGATGCTCAGCCTGCAGAGTTACCCATGCCACCTGCATCCCTGCTTTGTCAGATCACCTTGCTGAGCCTGCTGGCTGCAGGGTGCTCTCATGTTGCCCTTTTGTGGTCCTAGGAAATGTAGGCCCATCTCAATTCCCCTCACTTTCCACAGCGGAGTCAGAGGAGGGGGATTTCTTCCTTGGAGTGGGACAGCCATCCAGAAGACAACATCACTCACCCTCACAGGCTGCTGTCAGTTTGGTAGTGCAGCAGCAAAACTAGAGTTTCAGCCACAATTTTTTTTCCCCTCAAGAGGGATCCTATGAGAAACAAACTTATGGAGGGCTCTCTCTTTCTGGGCTGGGATTTGGCCAACTGATCCTCCTTCCATGCAGTATTGACAAAATGGAAGGGAAATTTCTTGGTCAGGTCACAAACCTCTGTGCCAATATGCTCAAAGTTAGCTGCTCGCTGGGAAAAGGGAAGAATAGTTTTGGAGTGTGCACTTACACAGTTACACGGAAGAAACACCAAACCTTTTGGTAAAAGCGGCGTGTCTGTTGCAAAGCATAGGTAGGTTGTGTGAAGGAAGGTACTGATGGCTTGACCAATCAGTGGAACAAAAAGCATGTAGGCTAATCATACCAATTCTAAGCATGGCAAGCAGATCACATGCTCCAGCTGCAGAGTGTGTTGTGTATGGGTGACAGGGTAATAAAATCTCTTGACAGGAGCTGTTCAAATGCAAGAGGTTTTTACTACTTGACTTTCCATCAGCTTTCGTGTTACGCTGACATTGTCTTGGCAAACAGAATTTCAAAAGCAGTGCATAACACAACCTCCATCTCCAATGAGTGGAAAACTCTGGATAGGTGTGTGCTCAAACCCTGTTTTCTGTAAGTGTAAGAAAATACAATGATGACAAGGCAAAGAAGAATCAATGCATCTGTGTATGGAGTTTGAGTGAGTGACACCAGCCCAGAACAAAAAAAAATACCAAAGTGGCATTCTGCAGACACAGGTGCTAGCTGGGCATGTCAATGTCTCATGTTTGTACTCAATAAATCTTCTAGAGCTGTGCCTTTCAAGTAAAGGGGTATGCTACTGGATAAAACATGCTCCTGTCATGTTTTCCTTCTATCTACCCTGTAAAGCCAGGGCAGCCATAAGATGATTTACCTACATCAGAACTACCACAGGCGATTTTTGAATAGGATAATATCTGTTCTTCATCTATCTATACCAGACCCCTACAGTCATAAGTGTGGAATGAGATAACAGCATTCACTAAACTGGTCATGCAGAGTCTGGCATTTCTCTTTTGGCATTAAAGCAGAGACCAAAAAAAAAAAAAATCATACACAACCCAAGATATAAATAATGAAAGGGACTTTTATCACAGCTAATTAAAACATTGAGGTCATTACCTGCCAGTGTACAGCCATCACAACAGGAAATACTGTCCTTCTCTCAATGGTCCCAAATCACACAGAACAAAAATTATCCACCTTCTTCCTTTCTCCTCCCTTCTACCCATTGCTGCAAAGGCTTGGTTTTCTTCTGAGAAAAACAACACCTATTTCGCCATCATTTAAAAATATTTAGTACTGGGTTCAGTGTTCTGTAGTGTTTGGTGTTCCAGCTTCCCTCGTCATTTTGCCAGAGCATTCCGATAGATAAATACTAGGAAAATGTGGGTGTTTGTGGTTTTTTTGGGTTGTTTATTTGTTTTTACCCTTGCTCAAATCAGTGTGATAGAAACAGTGTCTGCAGCCAATGGAGCCTGTTGTTCTTCAGGAATGCAAAAAGCAAACACAGCCAGGACTTACTGTCCTGCGGGAGGCTGCAGCAGAAACAGTGGTAACTGCTGCTGCTGCCCTCAGCGGACCTTGAAGGGGGCAGATTTAGATGTATGTATATACATCTACATGGGTATACACACACATATATGTGTATGCACACACAGAGTAAAGAAGAGGAGGCAGACAGGTGAATTTGTAAAGTGATGGTTCTCTCTTCAGAGAATTATCTGAATAGCGAAACTCTGTAAAATCTGAAGGCAGTGATGGCTGCAGGGATGAAGCTGATGGGATTTGCTCCGAAGCAAGTCCACTACCAGACATAAGAAGCCACTATCTGAGAGTGAGGCAACATGTCGGATGAAACAGCAGGGCACAGATGCGCCAAGCAGGCACATGCTGCCCTCAGACCAGTTCTCTGCATCCCCCTGCTGAACTCATTCCTGACATTTAAGAGCTGCCACTGTTGTTGCCAGTGCTGGAAAGAGGGCAGAGCCTGCTCACAGGGAGCTTGGAGAAAATAACTGCCTTTTGGGACTGCAGGGCTAAGCAGCTTATTGAGAGGAAAAAGGTCTAGCCATCCTTTACCAGTTCAGGGGGACACCCATGAGCTCTCCTAAGAGATGACCTAAAAATAATTTATTCTGCATTGCACTTTGATTAAGCATTAGTGCCCTAATTTAAATAATTCACAGCCTTTTCTCTGTTTCGCTTCTGTGTTATCCAAGCTGGTGGTGGCAAATGGGAAGAAGGAGAGATTTTAATGGTCCTTTAGAGATCTGACGAGACAGCTAATCTGCTCTAGCCTATCCCAAGGGTCTTGTCCAGTTTTCAGTTATGCTGCCACCTCTGGCACATCAAACACCCTCAGCTTTTGATGCCAGATTTCCTTTGCTGAGTGGAAAAGATGAAAAAGGACAAAGGAAACTTTCCCCCTCTCAACCATATGCTGGCAGCAGGCAGATCCAGCCTGCTAGCACTGTATGGTCAGCCTTGGTGCTGGCATCACTCCCTGAGATGCTGTCAGGAAGGACATCCTGAAAGTGTGGCCCCATGGTGATGCTGTGAAGCAACCAATCCTGTCACTTGCATCCTCTGCCCAGAGGCCAAGTCCTTTTCTTTACATGAGACACTGCAACTGGAGTTGTGGCCAAATACTGCAGGCAGGTTACAATTACTAAATCACTCTAATTAAAAAATATCAGACCTTGGAAGCTATGTGCCTGATGCTAACATGATTTCCCAGGATGGAGAATTTCAGGTTTTGCTCTCAGTAAAATCAAATTTCATAACCTAGATCTTGAGCCTTAAGGGACCCAGACCTCCTTGTGTAGACAGCCTACACCAAAACCACAGTGACAAACTCAAATCTCATCATGGGTTCTATTAGCTAGGTGTAAGCTCTATATTTTGCCACAGATTACTGAACTGCTGATTTATAGTTTGATCTCAAAAAAGTCCAGATTTCAAGAGTAATCTCAAAATAATTTCAGGCAAGTCAAGTCTATATGAATCGACATCTTGGAAATAGCTGCTTACAATTCTCAGAACAAATCTCTGAGGCTTTCTACAGCTTTCATCTAGATCTCTCATCATGCAAGATCTAAAGAAGCATTTCAAACAGGCTTTATTTTCCATAGTCAAATAACCTTCCTATGTGTCTACTGAGTGTTGTAAACTAGCTAACTGTAGGGTTTCACTTTAAAGTCCTTACTGCAAACAGTGGGCAAATACTACAGTTGTTGGATGTAACATCTCTGGTATTTACCCTTCACCGCCCCTTCAACACATAGCCTTGAAAGACAGTTTTCAGAATGGACTCCAGAATTATTATAAATATAAAAGATAGCAACCATACTAAGCTGAAGCATTAAATGAAGTCCAAGGCTTAAGCATATTTATGATCACAATAAGATCAGTAACACCCTGCCGTGGTTTACCCTGGCAGGCAGCTAAACACCATAGCTGTTCTCTCACTCCCTTCTTGTGCTGTCTTTGGCAGTTATACCAAAGGTAAACTTTTGATCTTTGAAATACCCTCTCCTAAGGTAGTCTATGCCAAGGATGCATGGAGTCTCTGGGCCAGTCACAATGAAGTGCTTTTGCCAATCATCCCCAGTTAGACCCACCTAAGCTTCCAATGCTGGAAGCTTCCTTAGCTGTTGGGATCCTCCTGTCTTTACAGAAATACAGATGGATTCTACTCCCTTTACAGCTTGATGCCATTAGGGTATGCTGTGCACTAGTGTCCACTAGAGTCTTATAGTCCTATGGGTCTGACATTCCAGGGCATTAAACCTACACAGTACAAAAAAAATTGGTTATCCCTTTTCTCCATCTGGCTGAAGGAAGGGCCCCTGTAGTCCTGGTCATAGTATTCACTACTCACCTACTGTAAAAACAAATCAGAAGTCCCTTTATTAAGATCACAAATAAGATCAGCCGTTCTACTCTGTCTGGGGAATTGCCTACTGGGAACTAGAGCAGAAATTTCCTGAAGGTACTCCATTTTGTGATGGTTTTGTCTTGCAACTAAGTACTTGTGTCTCTAGGGTCAAGGCAGGTTTTCCATCCCACTTCCTCCTGTCCTCTATGTGAGCACACAAATAGAACTACAGGGTGGTCCATGATGTGTACCAAATATGTATCCTCTCCTGAGCAGCGAGAAGCCTATGCCTGATATATAACTTTTTCTTTGAAGAGATACCTTTCCTTTGCACCTGACAGGAGTCACATCCAGATGCTGAGGACTTGTGCCTCTTTTCCAATCATATTGGGATCCCAGCTATTCGAGTTCCCTACTCTCTAATTCCAAGCTACTGACCCCATTATCCCAGCACTAGAGCAAGCAGGTGACAACATGCTCACCTCGACAACAGCTAAAATCTTTTTGCACACCTTGCAGCTCACTCAGGGATGGGGATTGGGTGGTTGCCACCTCATAAATGAGTTCTATCTCTACCTCCTGCCATCCAATGCCCAGGCAATTCCAAAGCCACAGACTGTGGCCAGCTTTCCCACTACTTTATATACTGAATATGATGTACTATGTATGCAACATCTCTTTGGCCAGTTTGGATCAGCTGTCACACTTACTGACAGGACAGTATGAGAAGCTGAGGAGTCCTTGATCAGTGTTTAGACACAACTAAAACATCGGTGTGTTGTCAACATTATTATCTTCCTAAATCCAGACTACAGCACTGTGTCAATTACTGGGAAGAAAATCACTCCATCTCAAGTGAAACCAGGACACACTCATATGAAACAAGCTAGATGAAGAAACAAATAAATAATTACTCAAAAGAGTAAGACAGAGTAAAACAGAAACATTGAGAAGGGAAATGTAAGTATGAAGTTTACGATCTCTTCAGAGCTCACTCTACATTGTGTCATAGACTCATAGAACAGTTTGGTCTGGAAGGGAACCTTAAAGGTCATCTAGTCCAACCTTCCTGCAGTGAGCAGAGACATGTTCAACTAGTCCAGCTTACTCAGAACCTGTTCTAACCTGACCTGGAATGTTTCCAGGGATGGGGCATCCAACACCTCTCTGGGTAACCTCTGCCAGTATCTCGCCACCCTCAGTGTAAAAAATTTCTTCCTTATATCTAGTCTACATCTCTCCTCTTTCAGCTTGACACCATTTACCCTTGTCTTACCACAACGATTCTTGCTAAAAAGACTGTCTCCATCTTTCTTATTGCCCCTCTTCTAGTACTGTCCTGGGAACTATATTCAGACGGAACAAGATGCACATCTTGCTTTGTCTACAAGGAACAGAAGCAGCTCTGCTGACACCTTGCAGTCAGTAACTGTATCTGTTTTGGGTCTCAGTGCAAACAGACTTTGTGAAGGAGCAACAAGGAAGGGAGCAAGTATGAAGGCTATCACCTCCAAAATCTACATACATTTAAGTGGGAGTTACTGCAGTAACAACATGAGCAAAATGAATCCTAACAGAAGTCCTGTCACTTCTTACAAGTGTCCCTTAACTTGATTCTCTGCTCCACCTCCTCCTTTCCCAGGCAGTATTTAGCAATGATATGGTAGCTATGGGTCACAGAAGATTGTCACAGAGAATTTTCCATGCAGGAGAAACACCTGTGTGATTTCACAGGGAATCATTCCTGATTCCTACAGCAAGCTCCACTGAAGCAACAGAGTCAATGGAAAGGCACATTGCTTAGTAAAACCCAGTGCAAACAGAGTACTTCCTAGTAATAAAAAAAAGATGTGTTGCCCCCCTGGATAGCAGTGAACAGCATCTCTAACTGCCTTCTGCTATATTTATTAAGAAATTACTCCTTGTGACCTTATTCAGGAGAGAGCTTTAAGATTTTGGTGACACAAATCATCAGCAGCAAGAGGAGTTGTGAAATGGGTAATAACTTATATTGTAGATCATAAGAATCTTCTGTCTCTTAAAGTCTTTGTTACCAAAAGAACACAAAAAAAACGTGTCTAAATTGAGTCTCAGGGAATTACTTCTTAATACGAGAGTAGAACATAAATTATGATAGACAGTCTATGCCACTGTCTCTGTATTTTTATGAAGTGCAATTTCCATTAACTTTCTTGGCCATATAGAAAAAAACCTTTCAGGTCGCTCATTAAATAAGATGTCTTGCACATCTCTGATAAGTAGAAAGAAGGTCAGTAAATTAAGACTGAATATCAGAGTTAAAATGCTTGTATAAAGGAATTACTAACAGTGAAAAGAGAATAAAACCAGCCTATGTTCTAAGCGTTTCTGAGGGGTCCCAATTGATGGCACATCAGTCAGGACTGAGCCGGTGTCACGCACCCAGGAGTTCCTGTGATAGAGCTGTAGCATCTGCTGCTCTGCAGAACCAGACATGTGCATGCGGACATCTCTGTGTGATAGGATCCAGCTCCGCTGCCTGTCTTAGGAAAAGCCAGCAGGATGTCTCTGAGCTTGTTTACTTCAGAGCAAATAATCTTTCTCCCAGAACAGGGATGTGGTTGCAAGGGTACAAAATGAGTGCCTCAATCCATCCCTCTCCTTTCCTGTGGGGCAACATCCAAGTGTGAAACGATTCCCTGGTTCAGCCAGCAGTGAGTAAAATGCTCTAAAGCTGCTCACCATGGCTCGGCCCTGCCAGGAACCTGCATTAGCCGATGGCTCTGGCAAAGGCTGTAGTTCTCCCATCTCAGGAGGGGGAGAACTCTGCCAGGGTTCTTTGGAAGCCTTTGTGGTTTCTGCAGTTATTGTATCATGTCATGAATAGGCCTGCATTTATTGTCAGGTTTGAGATGCTTTCAAGCCCTCTCTGTGAACACAAGGCTTTTTGTTGCCTTTCCAAAAAGTAGAGCTGCTGAGCAAGAAAATCACTGGGAATGCTTCCATAAGTGCTTCTAGTTCTGGGGAAATTGTAGCAATCAGTCTAAAAAAGACATTTCACAGAAACTTTCCAGTAACTTTGTGGAATTAACTGTACACTATCAGGGTTACTAGCACTAATTCAAGTGTGCTATAAGCCATCTCACCAAAATACCCTGGATTTTCTGTTCCTGCCATTAGCCGATATGAAGCTCAGCTGTTCCCACTTGTCACACTGTTCCAGAGATGAGGAACAGACATAGCAAAGAGAGAGGAACATGAACAATGCAAAAAATAAACAATAAACATTGTACATTGAATGCACATTAGCAATGAACATTGAACATACATGAACAATGCAAAAGCCCTAGACAGCAGATCGGAAGCTACCTGTATTAATTTCTCTGACATAGCAATACATATATATATGACTTACCGCCAGTGAGCACATGCTGTATGCCGAGTCCGCTGGCAACACATCAAGCCTCCAAAGTAGAAGAGACCAGCAAAGAGGTTCTGGGGCTGCAAGAGGGCAGAATGGACAAGATGCAAACAAGCAGCAGCTTACCTTGGCATCCCCTCTCAGAAGATCAGCATGGGGAGAAGGTAGGGTGATGAAGCAACACCATGTCTAGCCCACATCACACAAGAGAATATGAGGAGACTGAAGCAGTATGGAAAGTGCAGACACATGAAATGCTAATGAAACACTATTTGCTTTTATGCAAAAGGGAAAAAAAAACAACTTGAGACCTTGGAGAATTTCATTAATTCCTTTAAGATTCACTTAATGTCTGTATTATAGCAGAGGCACTTTCTATCAAGTACAAGCCATTTACTAAGGGTTTTTTACATTATTGTAATTTCCTGGGTTTTAATGATTTTACCTTATTGGAAAACATTCCTATTGAAGTTAATTGTTATAAGTCATCCTTCTCATGTAGAAAAAAGACTGCCAAATATTCAAAGTGAGAGGATTCCATTGCCCTCAGGATAAACACATGCTTAAAGCACTTTGGTGGATGGCAAAAGCATTAACCAATTGATTGGAACCGAGCCTTGAGCACAGGAATACTTCCCATTCATCTTCAGGGGAAGCCAAGCCACAAATTTCTGTGACAGCTTTTGCAACACAGCTCAAACTTCTTGACGGCAAGAGGAGCCCAGATTGAGGTTATAAAACTGATTCATGTTCTTAGGAAACCAACAAGTCTTTAAGAAACCAACAATACCAGCATCAGAAGGCTTCAGTTAACTGGTGATCAAAAAGGAAACTTTACTGTTTTTTTCCCCCTTTTTTCCTCTGCTTGGAGTAATCCTATAAGATTTCTTTTCTAAAATTGGAAGGTGGATGAGGAGTTGGTCTTGTCTGATGGATGCTGTTGATTTCTTGCCCTCTTTAAAAGCATATGGCACAGCAGTTGCCCCACTGATGCTCTCTAAGTGGAAGATATTGATACAGAAATTGGGAATTGACATGGTTTTAGCACTCTCACAGTTTGCTAGCACTATGTGCCACCCAACAACATGTACCACGCCCACCTCCAAATACAGGGAAAGATGCATGAAATCAGGAAGGAATCTGCTGGAAGAGCCATAAATGGTTAGCAGCAGTGCTCAACACAACCATGGGGCAGCCAAAGTGGAACAACAATTCAAGGAGACTCCAACACTTGTCAAAGCTTCAGACTTTTTTTTCCATTCATTGTTGAAGCAGGACAGTGCAGCACAGGTTAACCAACTGGACTGCCCTTGTAACAGGATGGCTGTGTTGACCTCACTGTTAATGCTGAATTTATTTGTGAACCCTGGGACGGTCTCTAGTGTATAGCAACTGTTTCACACACATGTAAGTATGAATAAGTACAGAATTAAGTTGATACTAACACAGTGTAGTCAAAACCGTTACTTGGCAGCATGTGGCACAGATCCCCTGCCAATTCCAGCAGCTGGGGCAGGGAGATGGGGTGGACTCTGCACTGCTGACCTCCACACATGGCTACAAGTCCCTTTCCAACCTGCCTAATGATGAGAACTTAATATGGAATATGGACAGAAAGAAAAAAAAATAAGTGTGATTGTGCCATTGCAATGAGCCTAATTAGCTAATAAAGGTCAGTCTCATTAGAAGCTCTTCAGGGAAGGATCCACTGAATGAAATCACATAGCAGAAGAATTTTAACAAGCTGTCCTCCCTCCCCTGCACCAGACATTTCAAGGAAGAGTTGATGAGAACCCAAATTTCTTGAACAAGTGAGGAAGAAAGGTGTTGACACGCAGGCGTTCTGCGACAATAAAAATGTATTTCTTAGTTCTCAGAAGATTATTTAACATCACACTAAAGGGCTCTGCTTACTCTACACAGGAGATACTGGTTGCCCTGGATCCATGAAGCAAGATTTTCTGTGAATTATATTTCCTATGTGCTTTTTGTACTCTCCAGCACTCAGACTGCCATCTCACTCCCTGTCCTAGGTAGTCAAGATCCCTGCACAGGACTCTGATGTGTCATTTCTTTTGGTTTCAGCACTTTTTGCCTCTTTTGGCTATGGGTTACTAAAAGATGTCTCCTCATGAGTCTGTCATCCCAATGCTAGCATGAATCCATTCCTGTATTCACTGACTCCTCTTCAGAAGAATCTACCTCTAGAAGTCATGTGTCACAGCATAAAAACATGCATCTAATTTAAATAAGCTGTGTTTTCAAAGCATAGAACAGGTCTCCACTTGGATCGCTCTGGATAAAGAAACACTTTTAGCTCTCTCCTTGTTGGGATGTGGCTTAGATTAATGCCATAGGTGTGTCAAATGTCCTCCCATGTTAGCAGAACTTCTTACAGCATAGAAGGTATAGGGAACAGTTCAGCCTGTTCTGGAAGCTGGAAGTTTAACTGGAAAAGTGACTGACCTGGGCACTGAAGGAGAAAGAAAAAAAAAAAAAACCAAGAGTGAAGGAAGAGAAAATGATTGTCTGTCTTTTCCATTGCTAGACCAGAAGCAGCCAGCAGCAGCACTTTTGATGCTGAAGTGTTCCTGACGTATTCTCATCTTCTGTGGTCATTCTGCCACAGCAGATTCCAGAAACATGAGGGTTTAGGAGAATAATAGGGAGTCAATGGCTGCTTTGGAGAAAGGATATGCACATGCTAATAAGAACTATAGCAGCTCAGAGATTTTGATGCCTATACCTTTCTAATGACATATGAAGGCATTTTTCAGTGGTCATGTTGAGGTGCTCCCACAGACAAAGCTTTACCATGTCTTGTCTGAGACCATAGAAATTTGACCTAGCCCTCAAGGAAACAGCCATCTCATCGGGGCTGGTTTGATGCCAGAGAGTAACAGGAATGGATTTGCAGTATCAGCATGGCAGACTCACAGACATCTACTGCAGGTCCCTATGGGAAGTACAGACATGTCCCAGCAAAACATTGTAGTAAATATATAGAAAGAGTGTGGGTTTGGGGGACCTTCATTTTCACCGGGGACCAGAGAAGAAGAGGGTAGTCTTTTTCCTGTGAGCTGTTGTCCCTTCTGTGGACAAATCTGCTTCAGCAGAAACGTCTGAAAGAAAATATATCTGGTCCAAGAGACCTATATATAATAGATACATAGCCACTGCTCACACAAAGGGGTAAGAACAGTGCCATTTCTTCAACAACAGCACAGATGAACTTCCTTACCATTGATCCTGCAGTGCTCAGCAGGCCCTGGAGAGCCTGAGTTGTGGTTTTGTGTTTCTCTGCTGGACACCTTCACTGTAAGATGAAGGTGGTGGCAGCAGCAGCATCATTCATTCCTGTTGGGCCCTTCTCTAGATGCTTCTTGCATCTCCAAGGTAAAGGAAAGAAAAGAAATTGTAAAAGCTTCCTAAGTATTCTCTAAATGCTGCTGTGACAAGATGTGTGTGAGCGTGCCTTCTTTCCCCTGCTGTGGAAAGAAAAAATATGCTTTGAATGTGTTAATTCTTTTGCAGGACTACAAGGAAGATGAAGAGAACACATTGTTGTTGATTCTTCTTAAGTAGCGAACATTTTAAAAACTCCCTTCAATATTTTGCCAGAAGTGGAGAATAAGTGGAAGAATCAGGGGGTTATTGAACACATAAATGAAGCAAAATTCACTACATTCAGATGTTTAAAGTATTTCCTGTCAAAAGCTTTGATTTTTTTTTTTATTTACTTCTAAATTTGTTAATAAAATAGGTGTTTAAAACATTGCTTTTCACTTTGACAATTTTTACAGCAAATTATTTGCATTGAACTACCTTGACTGGGTCTTTTCACAGCTATGGAGCCTTTTGTGACTGAAGCTCTGCCTTAGTGCTAGAGAATGAAGTTACTGCCATCTCAGGGCTTAGAAAAGTCACATTTGGAAAGTCTCCAGATTTTGTTTTTGCTTGTTTGCTTTTAAAGACAAAGTTTGAGAGGCTTTGAAGCCCCAGAGGAGCTCCTTCACTCCCAATTAAGTGAAAAATTGCTTTTTCCCACCTTGTTTTTTATATAGGGACATTTGCTAGCCTTTTTTTTTTCCTGGAACAATTCTGTTTTGTCCTAGCTGGCTAGAAGTGCTCTTCATTCAGTGTTACTTTGCCCCTTCCCCATCTCTGCTTGGTTTGCTAATTTTTGGACTTCAGCTTTCTAGGCAAGGAAGTGCAGGCAGCTCCCAACAAGCAGGATGCTGCTCCACCCAGTGGGTGCAAGCAGCAGGAACTACACAGGCTTCCTTGCCAGAAAAGCATAGAAACACCAAAACAGTGAAGCAGTTTGAGCAAAGGATGCATACCTCTGTCTCTCAAAGGGAGATCACAACCCATCACATTCTATCTCCTAGCTGCTCCCAACTCTAAGTGGTGTGATGCAGTTGGGAAATCAGATGCGAACCCACAGAAGAGCTGTGTTTGGTACAGTTTTTTACTCATAATGCTAAAGAAGCTGGATGCTGATTTGTTGCCTTAGGCCCATCTACAACATCTGGCCAGCTCCTTGGACTCTGCCCTACCCAGCCAAGGAAAGCCAGGATCCTTGGGCTGACACTAGTGGGTCAAGAGCCCTAGTCAGCTACCCTGGCTGGGAGCATGTGGAGCACACAGCCTCAATAAGAGAAAGATGGGGCTGCCACAGCTGAGGGCACAGACAGGTCTCTGTGCTAGTCTATTCTAGCTTGACCTCACAAAACCTGGCTGCAGATAAAAGCAGCCCTTGCTTTTAGCAGTCCAGTACATCAAAGTTTATGCATTGAACACATCCCCATGAAGCATAACTACCACAGTCGGGGGCTAAGAAAAACTGCTTCTGCCTGTACACTGGTCTTCCCCTCCTATGCAGTTAGTGCTGGGTACCAGCAGGCTTTTGGGTCAGTCAGTCTGAGCAGTTCTGTGGATAGATGATGAGAAGTGGGGGCAAAAGCGCTCCTACTCTGCTGACTTGCCTGGGCAGTCAGTCCAGAATAGCCCCATTAATGTCAGCTCTGAAATCCTTTGGGAGGAAGACAATAACTCAAAGGAGAAATGCAGCCAGGGCACATCCATTATAGAGAAACACTTTAAGATTGATACTGTAAGTATATCACTATTTTGGAAGGAAGTAAGCACAGCTGACAAGCCACTGAGTGCTAGAAGCTAATGAAGAATAGTCATAGAGCTGAATTTCTACCTGCAAATGGGTAAATCAAAAGAAAATTTAAACAGCATGTTGTGCCATAAGCAGCCCTGAATGGAAAGAGAAGATCTCTGTGCTCCTCACTTAAATTATCCAGTTAAGATCTGATACTCAGATGCACTTTGCAGGAGGCCCCAGGACACCCTGGGCCAAAACAGCTCTTAGTTCCTGATCTAATCCTTGTAATTTTAGGCAAGAGTCTGCAACATGACTCTGTTTCCTGTGAGACAGCACAGTGCTGCTACTGTTATCATTTGATAACTTCATACTGCAACAGCTGCAAGAGCATCAGGAAAGTTCATCTGAGTTGTGCAAGGTGCAGCACAGACTTATAGTGCATGGTGGCACCTGAAAAATCTCCAGCATCTTGCAGCAGGCAGGCAGAACAGGGCTTGCAGCAGGTGGTTCAGGTTTCCAGGTTTTAATAGTGGTTCCAAATAGAGCTAGCTGGCCTGGTGTGGACTACACACTCGAGATAATTGGTAGATTTTTATAATTAATAACTTCCTCACCTTGGCAATGTGGATACAGACAAACCACAATTATGAAACTGCTCCACAGCTACTGCCCATGTGAACAAAATTGTTGTAGGAAGTTGAATTGCTTCTGAATTGCAATTACACACACACTTGTTCTCTGCTTCGTAATACTGCACAGTGCTGGCAATGCATTGGCTACAAAGGTCTTGTGGGACTGATGAGCCTTTCCAACCTGGCTTCAGACGCTGATAGCTCTGTGAGGCAGAGGAATGTGATCTGTCAGAGGTGGCCAAAGTGGCCGTTTTGATCTGAAGAATTAACCTAGCAGGAAAATGAGATGATGTGTTAGGCTGTCCTCTTGCATGCCAATGTGATCTCTGGACAAACCTTGCTGATTGTATCACTTGGCCTCCTGCCAGGCCCTTTGGTTCCTAATGGTGCATCTGATGGGCCCCCTGAGAAGAGCAGCTAAGGGTCCTGAAATAACTTGCACTGGCTGAGCCCAGAGAAAGACTTCTGTTAAATTACCCTGTGTCCTCTTTGCTGGGCTACAGCATTTGCAGACACTAGGTACAAAAAGAAGCATCTTATGTTATCATGGCAGTGGTGATAGTGCAAAGTGTGGCAGCTGCTGATAGAACAAACAGAATTCTGCATAAGTTGCTACTGTTATTATACTGCCTCTTTTCAACCAAGGTGTAAGCAGGCAAAAGAATTCTAGCCCATGAGTTGGCAGCCCTCATTGACAGGGCTTTAAACTAGGTTTGAGGGGTGTAGGGGATGGAACCAGGCTCTCCACAAAGTAAGCTGAGAGTGGTAAGCCCTCAAGGGTAAAATGAGCAGCCCAGATGAAGTGCATGTACATTAATGCATGCAGTATGGGCAACAAGCAGGGTGAGCTGGAAGCCTTGGTGCAACAGGAAAGCTACTATTTGGTTGCCATCACAGAAACGTGGTGGGATGCATCACACGACTGGAATGCTACAATGAACAGATACAGGCTTTTCGGGTTGAGGGGCCTGCAACAGAGGCTCAATGAGGAGAGGCTGAGGGAGCTGGGGTTGTGCAGCCTGGAGATGAGGAGGCGCAGGGGTGGCCTCATTACTGTCTACAACTACCTGAAGGGAGGCTGTAGCCAGGTGGGGCTTGGTCTCTTCTGCCAGGCAACGAGCAACAGAACAAGGGGACACAGTCTCAAGTTGTGCGAGGGGAGGTATAGGGTGGATGTCAGGAGGAAGTTCTTCCCAGAGAAAGTGATTTGCCATTGGAATGGGCTGCCCAGGGAGGTGGTGGAGTCACCGTCCCTGGTAGTGTTCAAGAAAAGCCTGGATGAGGCATTTAGTGCCATGGTCTAGTTGATTGTATAGGGTTGGGTGATAGGTTGAACTGGATGATCTTAGACTGGATCTCTTCCAACCTGGTTGATTCTATGATTCTGTGATTCACACCTTGAGTACTGTGTCCAGTTCTGGGCCCCTCAATTTAAGAAAGATGTTGAGGTGCTTGAACATGTCCACAGAAGGGCAACAAGGCTGGTGAGGGGGCTGGAGCACAAGCCCTTTGACGAGCGGCTGAGGGAGCTGGGCTTGTTCAGCCTGGAGAAGAGGAGGCCTTATTGCTCTCTACAACTACCTGAAAGGAGGTTGTAGCCAGGCAGGGGTCGGTCTCTTTTCCCAGGCACCCAGTGACAGAACAAGAGGACACAGTCTCCAACTGCACCAGGGTAGGTTTAGGCTGGACATTAGGAAGAAATTCTTCACAGAAAGAGTGATTTGCCATTGGAATGGGCTGCCTGGGGAGGTGGTGGAGTCACCATCCCTGGAAATGTTTAAGAGAAGGATGGATGAGACACTTTTGTGCCATGGTTTAGTTAATTAGAAGGGTTAGGTGATAGGTTGCACTTGATGATCTTAGAGGTCTTTTCCAATCTGGTTAATTCTGTGATTCTGTGACTTTGGCAAATTGCACTTGCTCATGGACAAGAATTAGATTCCCCAAATATGTTTTACAAGCAAAAACAGGAGTATGAAAGAAGCAAATTTCATCAGAGGAAGATACTGTCTTGATAGGGTAGTTGTTGGCATTCACTTACCTTCATTTTGAAGGCAGGAGTGGAGTCAAATTTTGATCATACCTCCAAGCTTTGCTGATCCACAGTTCCTTTTGGAAGACATGAGAAATGATGAGATCCCAGGAGCGGGTAAATACAGTTTTGTATCTAGTTCTTGCTGTTTGTTGCTGGAAAGTCTGGAGTGTACGACATCCAGCCCCATTACAAAATCCTGTGTTTTGGTTTTACTGTTTGCTGTGCTTCAGCCAAATCTGTAACGATAAGTTTTTCATAACTCTTCAAATGTTTGTTCTTTTTCAGCTTGCTTAACTGAACACAGCTGAGTGCTTCCAGACTTTGTGAGGGCAGAGGTCTACAGAGAATACACCTCCTCCTGTTGTCCATTCTTAATTAACATGGTTGGTGTAGCTACAAATTAGAAGGCAGTGGTAGCATTCCCAAACTGCACCCAATTGCTCCTTGGGTACAGTGAACTGACAGCTGCCTCTAGGAAAGAACCTCCTATGTATAGCAAAAGCTCTATCTCATAAACTCTGTGAGCAAACCAAGTTTCCAGCTCTCTGTAAACAGACAAAAGGTTGGGGCATTGTTTTCATGCTTACATAACTTCACTGAAAGCATCAAAAACAGCCAGTGGTTTTCTTTTGGCTGAGGAACACTTGCAGCAGCAGTTTTACAAATGATTCTTATAGGTTAAACTGACCCCACTGCCACCTTATGTCCAGCTGAAGAACTGAAAACTTAATCCCAAGAAACACTAATACGCAGCTGGGGTATGTTCTGCATCTGCTGCTTCTTTAAGATTAGCAACCGCATCCATTAGCTCACAACAGTGGGTGGAAAAAGCAGGAACTGCACATTTATTATCACTTGACAGCTGATTCACCTGCTGATATGAAGTTCTGCTGCCTACAGCCTTGATTCAGCACAGTGGGAGAAAAATGGCCTATGACAACCACACTACACATCTAAAACACTTTACAACCGTAAAAATGTAGGAGGAGAAATGGGGATTAAGCAGAGCTGCCACTTACAAAATGCTAAAGGAGCACTTGTGAGAAGACAGTGGGTTTTGCAAGAAACCTGGGATGTGCTTTCCATTTCCAGCCTGCATCTGTGGAAGATGTGAAGCAAGAATAAGGAAATCATGCAATAAGAGCATTACATGCTTTCTTTTACCAGAGAACTTCTGCCAAGCTACCAGCATGCTTTCTTCTCTATCATGACAGCTATGTGATATTAACAGTATTTACTAGTTGAGAAACACAGAGTTACCCCTCAGAAACACAGCTGCAAAACCAAAGATAAATCAGTCCTGATTTCTTAAAAAAACACATTGCAACTCCTATGCTTGAAATAACGTGTGGACACATCAATTAAAAACTGTAATTGTAAACAGTGGGATCTTTTTCCCCAGCAGACAGCATTTAGACACAGAAAGTAAAGTTAATTGCAATAACCTCAGCTTCAGCATAGTCCCCAGGTGTGTGGCTGCCCCATCACTTTCCATGAGGCTACCAGTAGCACCATTCCTATGGCAGATTTTTCATTATCAGAGAGCACCTGTGTCATGTTTCTATAAACAGATTTCAAAACGTTTCACAGGGAAACTGAGATTGAGACATGAAATGACATCAATAAGATTGTTTCCCACAAATGACCACACTGATATGAAAAAAAAGCAGAAATCTCCCCAATGGCCTGATCTTGTATTTAAGTGGTCAAGCTTTTCACTGAACTCTGATGTAGAGGGGCTGTGTCCATCTCTGTGGGCAGAAGAGCAGGGAGACAATAGCAATTCTCTTGCTCACTGGGAACAAACAGCTTCCTGGATGCTAAAACTGGATGATAGTTTTTGGGAGTGGGAAAAGTGTTGGACACCAATCCCAAGAGCAGGTGTAGGCTAAGGGCAATTAAAGGTCCTTTTGCCCTGGGCGGCGTGTGGCTCAAAACTAGGACAGCAGGACCGCCAGTGCCGTCAGAAGAGCCCCGAGTTCGGGCTTTCACATTTTGGGTTTAACACGCATTTAGACAAAACCGCCGCAGGAGAGAAGTGCTTGGCCAGGGCCTGCACCTCAGAGACCGACGAGAAAAGGACCGGCACGAGCTGCGGTGGGAAGCTAACAGAGAAACAAGGCAAAGAGCGAGGGCAGCGTGTAAAGAGAAAGCAGTGGCAGGAGAGGCAGGAGCTGCTCAGAGAGGCACCCTGCCTGGGAAGATCTGCCCTGCCCCAGCGTTCCCGGCAGCGCCTGACGCGCCGGCTCTGCCTGGCATGCAGCGGGAGGAGCAGATGGGGTCGGGCCGAGCTGACTCCCAGACTCTGGGAGTGCTTTCCGGCGGCCGTGGCTGGGGCAAAGCAGCAAGAGGGAGCGCACAGTGGAGCCTGGCCACCAGCAGCCAAGAAACTGCTGGGGCTGTGGAAAGGGCCCTCCCCTGCTTACAGGGCGGGGCTCGGGGGCCAGGTTGCTCCGTTTCCCCCATGGGTGTGGAGCTGCTGGCTCGCACCCTCCTTACAGGTTTGCCGGTCTCGGGGCAGCCACAGGAGCAAAGCGGCAAAAGGCCAACTACGGCAGAAGCAACGACCAAGCCCTCCTTACAGAGACGTCACCCAGCACAAAGCCAGACAGGGCACCTTCAAGGTGCTGGCAAAGATCTTGTATTACCACAGTTTCAGTGAGAGGGAAGTCCCTTTGCCCAGAGTGCCTTTCTTGTGTCCTGTTCTTCAGCCCAACACTGCTCCTCTTCTCGATGCCTCTTGCCTTGCATTTCCAGGCCAGGCCTCTTCTGCTTTCTGTGCCAGCTGCTGCCAAGGAAGGAGATCAGAGTTAGGCCTCAGTAGTGCCAATTCCTCCCCACCTGAGAGAAGCAGGGATCCTTTCAGCCCCACAGGGAGCTCCTCAAGGGCATCACTCAGTCAGCTGCCCACCCACAGACAGCCCCAGCTCCACAAAGCCTTCCCACTTCAGCTTGTCTGACCCAAATGGTGCATGGTAGACTTCTGGTCAGGATTGGAGACAGGCTGCGAGGTGGGAACCCTTGGCAAATCAGCAGCCACAGTGGATACTGTTAGTCCTCAGGAGCTGAAGGATCTTGAGAAACTGGGACATGAGCTTCACTCTTAATTCTGTGTTGTCTGTTACCAACATGAAGTGCACTTTCTGTCATGTAAATTAATTAATTGTTTCTCGCAAAACCTCATCGCAATTTGTAGCAATTTTTTATTCCAAATTTTACACCATTTCTATTTAAAGTTGTCTTTCAACTCTTCATTATCTCAGCTGTTTCGTCCATGTTGCTTCATTGCCCCTGGGCACTGTTGGCTTCTCCCTTAAAAATATCATTTCTATCCCCTTGAATAACCTTAGCTTTTATTTCCAAAGTTTTCATCATCTGCCCTAAGATTCCCTTTGCAATTCCAGGCATAAAATCACTTCTGCTTGCCCAAAATCACCTCACCTTTCCCCTCCAAAACATTAGCTTTTTCCTCTGCATGTTTCCTCAGATCTTCCCTCCCATGTCACCACTCTCCTTCCTAAATAAGGTCGTTTTCTCTCCAAAATCCTCATTTCCTCCCCCTATAAATTACCTCTGCTTTTCACTTCAGTATCTTGTGTCATAGACATTACTTTAGTTCTTTCCTCCAAAGTCACCTATTTCCCCTCTTGTGTATCTCTAGGTTTTCCTGCCAAATTGCCAACTCTGCCCCTAACAAATCACCTCAACTTTTCCCTCCTAAATCTTCATTATTTTCCTCTAAAGACTACCTCTGAATTTTCTCTCTGAAATGTCACCTCTGTATTCTCTTATATACCTCAGGTTTTTCCTCCAGAGCTTTAATTTTCTTCCCAATAGATTTGTTCATTTTTTCCTCCAAAACGTGACTTGTGTACCTCACTTTTCCTTCCAAAATGTTTCTTGTACATTAGATTGAAAAAACCCCAAACTATATATGAAATTACATCAGATTTTAATAAAAAATATTTTTTCCCTGTAAGTTGCCTCAGCTTGCCCCTTATCAATCTCATCTTATTCCTATCTCACCCTATTCCAACATACAGTATCACAGTATCACCAAGGTTAGAAGAGACCTCACAGATCATCAAGTCCAACCCTTTACCACAGAGCTCAAGGCTAGACCATGGCACCAAGTGCCATGTCCAACCTTGCCTTGAACAGCTCCAGGGACGGCGACTCCACCACCTCCCTGGGCAGCCCATTCCAGTGTCCAGTGACTCTCTCAGTGAAGAACTTTCTCCTCACCTCAAGCCTAAACTTCCCCCGGCGCAGCCTGAGGCTGTGTCCTCTCGTTCTGGCGCTGGCCACCTGAGAGAAGAGAGCAACCTCCCCCTGGCCACAACCACCCCTCAGGTAGTTGTAGGCTGCAATAAGGTCTCTCCTGAGTCCCCCATCTTTCTCTCCATTCCTGGTGTGCATGAATATTGTTTTTTAACTTGCAGGCTGAATGTTTCAAACAAACATTACTTAAAATCTATGCTTTATGGGCAAAGCTTCAGAAGAGGAGATCTGTCATCTGGTGCTCCAGCAGCCCCCATTGCTGTTTCCACTCACCTGGCACAAGGATTAGCCTTGGGCAGGGCAGCCACCGAACTGCACCAGAAAATTCCCAGCTCTGAATGAAGAGTAACGGGATTGTCTTCTCTTGCAGTCAGGAGCAACTGAGTTCTTCCTCAGCACCTACCCCCAGGAGGGAGCCCTGTCCATCAGCTACTTTGGCTGGGAGCAGCTACCCGAGTCCCAGGGTTTGACTCAGAGCTGGACTATTTCAGCCTGCGCAACTCTTGGAGTGCAGGGTTGGGAATCCACAGCCTTTCATCAGCCCCTCCGAGTGTTATGTGCTGGCTTCTGCTCAGGGTGCAGCAGCAGCTTTGTGGCACCTCCTACCTTTTCCTACCAGCCACTTGTAGTGTTTGTAGTGTTTGGGTCAGGTCCTTTAGTGCAGCTTGCAGCTCACACCTCTCTCCCTACTTGGCACTGTTTTAGCCGCAGCTGCTCCTTCCTCTTCCTGCAGCCTCAGAATCCTTGCAAGAATGTTTGGGCTCAGGATTTCTGCGTCCAGAGAGACCTCCTGACCTTGGCCCTAAGGGGGTTGACCCAGGGAAAGGAAGGTGAGCGAAGAGGAGCCAATGTCCATTTTTCAGGGTCATTGCAGGGACGACAATCTGAGAAGGAGCCTATATGGGCTTGGAGTTAAAACTTCAGGGAGACAGGGCACAAACAAGGAGTTTGAGCCTGCAGAGACTGAACTCCCAAGGCTAGCAGACCAGACAGAACCCAAACTTGAGTTTCAAAGCACTGCTGGCCAGGGACAGACCTGTACCCCTGCATGCTCTTGAGAGCTGCATGTGGGAGGGTTCCAAGCTTAGTGGTTAATGGGAGTGAAGAAATTTTTGCTTCAATTTATTAAGTTGCTGCTCTTCCCCATTTTCAGGACCATCTTTGTGTGAGATGTTTTTGGAATTACTAGATGTGACTGACAGAAATTCAGTCTCCATATTTGCCCTATGACCCCAGGATGCTGGGAGGAGGCACACAGAAAGAGAGGAGTTTGCAGATTCACAGACTGCATTAAGTTGGAAGGAATCCTCAAAGGTCATCTTGTCCAATGATCCTGCAGTGAGCAGTTGGAAGCACGGGTTCTGGAAAAGGGCGGATGATGTTGTAGAGCACATACATGTGTGGTGAGGATGCTTCAATTAAGGGAATGTGACTGCAGGCTGCAGATATAGAGGCTGTGAGTGGCAGAATCTCCAAAGCCTCATTAAACTCTCAAGTCTAAATTAAACATCAGATTTGCATTTCAGTTTTGTGTTTTCAGGCCCATCATGCAGCAGTTGGGAAGAAGTATGTGAGTGGAGGTGCTGAGGGAACGCAGCAGGCAAAACAAGCCCTAATGTCTGCTGGGTCAGAAGACACCATGGAAAAAGCCCAGCAGGCTGGAGGAGGAGTTGGTGACAGAAGTGTGTGCAAGGTAGCAGCAGGCTGGGGGTTGTGCTCTGGTGAGTGACCAGCCTTTACTGTTTCCTGGAGCATATCAGAGCATGGCCCCAGAACAGTTTGCTCTTTGACTCATTTTATAGTCAGGGAAACTGAGACATGGGGAAAGAACCTGAACAATTCACCTAGCGAAGCCTTTCTGGAGATAAGGCATAAGGCACAGCACATGGCTGCCAGACATGCTGATAGGAACAAACTGCAATGTGTCCAGCACTTCTGCAGAACAGTCCTTACAGTTGAAGGTCACCTCAATCCAACATGGTCCCCACTTTGTAGACTCTGAAGTTCAACAAGTCACTCCTTCCTTCCTCCAGAAAGGGATGCAGGCTGCCCACCGCTCTGTAGTAGGGACAGCAATGCTGAGAAGCAGCTGGGCAAGTTCTGAAACTTCATTTTCAGGTTTAATGAGCATTATTTCTCAGGTCCTGAATTCCTACTGACAAGCACGTTCCAACAACCAACACAACACACAAAGGAAAATCCACTTTTTTTAATTTATATATACACAATTTATAGTTATATTGCCATTTTTTACTTAGAATTTGGTTTTATATTCTAGAAGCCTTTACATATCATAGAGGAGATGGGGGGGTCATTTCAAAGTGGTATTTTTACACATCAATTAATACCATTCTTAAATATCTAGATAAAAATAAGAGCTTTTTCTCTGTTGGAACACCATATGTTAACACTTGTGGGGTTTCATGGTGTTTAATGTCTGCTAAGGGTTCTCAGGCATTTCAAACATTCGGGGCTGCAAGCAGCCTTTTTGGGAGGCTGCCCCATCCCTCACTCACCTTCTCCTCTGCTGCATCATCATCTACCTCACCATGTGAAAGGCAGATGAGTTTTCCATGTCCAGGTAGACAAGACTCCCAATTCCCTTCACACCTCTCACAGATGCACTCTACAAAGCCAACAAATGTTCTTAGAGGGATTGCACAATGCAGCTGGATGGGATATGCAGCACAAAACATCCAGCACTGCTCTCTCTCTACTTCAACTAGCACTAACATTTCAGGAATACTCACAGAGACTTACATAAGTTGTTCTAAAACGTGTCTTGGATCCCCCTCCTCTGATTAACTGATCTGCTGAATCCTTGCAGGCATCTGGGGCAGCTCCCAATCATTCCAGACACTGAGTCTTGGGCTCTGCCGGCTACAGCTTCCTTCTGCTACAACAGACCATTTGAACAGCAAAGAAATCCGGTTACCTGTCCTTTAAGAGTGTGCTGCAAGTGAGAAACAACAGCTCTTCAGTTGAAAAGTAGAAAGGAAGGTACATTAAATACATCCCAGAAGCAAAACAACGTTAA